>JAJIBD010011518.1:0-48974 GCA_021461705.1 Cryptotis parvus | reverse complement strand
TCACATCATTATACAGTAAGTAATTTAAAATAATTTTTTAGCTTTTTGCCCAAGATGCTGTATCACTGGGTCCACTGACTCAAGTTAGTCAATTAGTGAAAGCAGACCAGAGAGATAGTATAGTGGGCCGGGACATTCCTTACATGTGGCCTACCTTGATTCATTCCCTAGCACCACATATTATTCCCTGGGCACCACCAGGTGCTGGAAAATAGCTGGAAGTAAGGCCTGAATACTGAGTACAAAGCCAGAAGTAACCCAGAAACAAAAACAAAACAAAAACGAAAGATTAGCAATGGTGGCTTCATAAATGGTATTTCAGAAATCCTACTTAAAGAATTTTACATGTGCTCTATATTTACTTCTTTCTTTGTATTCTACTTGAAAACACCAAGTACATTTAAATCTTGAATTTCATATATCACTGTCAAGTTGATTAGCTCTTTTTGTTAACTAATGTTTTTAATTGATTAGATAATAAACCTAATGCATACTTAAGAGATATAAATATTTAATTGGGTTCCAGCTCTGTGAAACTGCAAATTCTAGGTTTCTGAGTCTAAAAAAAACTAATCTATGTAAATTGGAAAAAACTAATAAAAAAACTAATTTGTGAGTGTATATGGCTATACGTATGTTGGTGTGTATATATAGATTAGTTTTTTCTATCTATATAGATTAGAAAAAGCATATTGCCATTGTTTAGCATATGGCAATGAGAATGTGACATTAAAAACATGAAATGGGGTTGGAGCTATAGTCCAGCGGGTAGGGCATTTGCCTTGCATGCGGCCGGCCTGTGCCAGCCTAGGTTCGATCCCCAGCATCCCATATGGTCCCCCAAGCACCGCCAGGAGTGATTCCTGAGTGCACAGGAGAAACCCCTGAGCATTGCCGGGTGTAACCCAAAAAAGTAAAAACAAAAACAAAAAAAAAACATGAAATGAACATAGCAAACCAGCTAATACATATTTGAATATCTTTTCTTGAATAGTAAAAAATTAATGTTGTGTGTATATATATAAATTTGAAGATGATTAAAATTTATCACTCAAATAAAGTCTGAATTATTCTAAGACAGTGAGAAACATTTCTTTGTGTTGTTTCTAAAATTTAATAGATACTTTCTTAGTGGTACATTCATTCTTCTTTTCCATTTCTTTTATTTAGTCACTGTAAAATTATGAAGTTATTCATGATTGGGTTTAGGCATTATGTTTCAACACCAGCCCCTTCACCAATGTCCACTTCCCTCCACCAGTTTCCTCTCCACATCCATTTGCCTCCCACCCACCAGTCTGCTTCTATGAGAGAAGCTATTTTTTAAATATGTTTTTGCACTGTGATTTACAGCACTGTTGCTGATAGCGCTTCATGAATAACACTATACCGCCTTTCAGTACTACCTCCTCCTTCTGGTTGAATACTTTACCTTAGATGTTTTGTCCATCCTGTCGTATCCCCAAGCCTCCTAAGAAGGAAAACTCCAGTTTACTACTGAATATCAGTTCTCACTAGTTCTCATGTTCTTTGTTTCCATTGTCTTTGGGTATTAGTTGTTCCACCATTATGTTTCTTTATATCCCACAGATGACAAATCATTTTGGGTCACTCTGCCTCCCACTGATGACTTCACTCGGCATGTTTTACTCCAGGTCTCTCCATGCAGCAGCAGATTACATGACATAATTTTTTTTTTCTTATGGCAGAGTAATATTCCATTGTGTTTAAATACCATAGATTCTTTATCTAATCACTTAATCTAGGACATTAAGGTTATTTACATATTTGGACAATTATGGATAGTGCTGCAACTAAGTTAGAGCACCATTATTTTTTTCCATTGTGCTTTATGTCTTTGGGGGTATATTCCAAGAAGTGGAGTTGCTGAGTCAAATGGACGATGAATCCTTAGATTTTTTAGAAGTGTCTATATTGTCTTCCAGAAGACTGCACCAGCTAACATTCCACCAATAGTGAATGAGTCCCTTTCTCCTTCCTTCCACACCAGCGCTGGTTGTTCTTTTTCTTAGAAATGTGTGCCAGTCTCTGTGTTGTGAGATGATGTCTTATTCTTTTGATTCGCATCTACCTAAGGATTAGTGATGCAGAGCATTTCTTCATATGCCTTTTGTGTTTCTTCTTTTTTTTTTTTTTTTGCTTTTTTGGGTCACACCCGGCGGCGCTAAGGGGTTACTCCTGGCTCTGCACTCAGGAATTACTCCTGGCGGTGCTCGGGGACCATATGGGATGCCGGGATCAAACTTGGGCCGGCACAGGCCTGCCGTGTGCAAGGCAAACGCCCTACCCGCTGGGCTATCGCTCCGGCCCCTTGTGTTTCTTCTTAAAGGACATTTTGTTCATCTTATCTCCAAATTTTTGTGATGGGGTTGGGGTAATTTCTTGTAAAGTTCTATCATGTGTTATGTATCTTTGATATTAATCCCTTATCAGGTAAGTGTTAGGTACATCATCTCTCCCATTCCATGACCTGTCTTTGTAACTTGGTCATCATTACCTTTCAGAAGCTTCTTAATTTTCTATAGTCCCATTGTTTATTTTTGCTTCCACTTGCTTGGTCAGTGGTGTGTCAAGCTAAAGGATTGAAGATGCCTTTAGTGTCAATGTCATGGAGAGTTTGCATAAGTTTTTCACTAGATAAGTCATTCTTTTTTTTTTTTTTGCTTTTTTGGGTCACACCCGGCAATGCTCAGGGGTTTCTCCTGGCTCTGCACTCAGAAGTTACTCCTGGAAGTGCTTGGGGGACCATATGGGATGCTGGGGATCGGACCCAGGCCAGCAAGGGCTGGCTGCGTGCAAGGCAAATGCCCTACCCACTGGGGTATCACTCCAGCCCCTAGATAAGTCATTCCTATGCTATCATTTATATATTTTATTTTGATCTCATGGGAAATTTAAGTATTGAATTTTAAAACATGTTCTTGAATACTATAATAGGAAGAATTATTTCAGACTCATAAACTTTTCAAATTATAAAGAATTTTTAAGACTGTCTAGTGAACTTCCTTTTCATAGCAGGAAATCTCCCTTGATAGTTTCTATGCAGATTAACCTTTCCCTAAACACCTCCTCTGTTAGAGAACTCAGTGTTCATTTCTCTTAGAGCAGCAATGTAGAACAATCATTTTATAATAATAAATTAGATTCACTTGATCACTTGACATCCCATTATTCATCGATTTGCTCGAGCGGGCGCCAGTAACATTTCAATTTGACTCTATCACGTGCCAGTGTAGCCCAATGGCATCTCGTTGCTTCAGAAATATGAAGAGCCTCAAACCGTTCCTTCAGGGTCTTGACGAAGAAGTCTGACCATCTTGTAGGTGGATGGCCACGTGATCTTTTGACATCCCGTGGGATCCAGTTGGTAACGACTCTAGTCCAGCGGTCGTCTCCAAATAACATTACATGTCCAGCCCATCTGATTTTCGATGCCTTGGCAAATGAGACAGCGTCCCTGACTCTGGAACAGCGACGGAGGTCAGAGCTCCAGATTCCTTCTTTCACTTGAATGAGGTGTGATATTCCAAGCATAGCTCTTTCCATTTCTCTTTGGGAGACCCGAATAGCACTCTCATCCTGCTTTCATAGGGCCCAAGTCTCTGAGGCATATGTTAGTGTAGGGAGAATGGTGGAGTCAAAGAGATGTGCCCAGAGCTGGAGGTTCTTTGTCCTTTTAGCTATTTCTTCGATGCCTTTGAAGGCATTCCATGATGCTCTCTTCGTCCTGCACAGCTCAGGTTTTAGGTCGTTCATTATGTTGAGTTCTCAACCTAGGTACACATATTGCTGCATTCAGAGATGTTTGTTCCATTGAGAGTGAATGGGGCTCTGGAACTAGTTCATTTTTCATGAACATAGTTTTGTTGAGATTCAGCTGTAGACCTATCTTTCCACATTCTCAGTCAAAGTCAGCCAGCATTTGTGCCGCTTGGCTAATGTTTGGTGTTATTAGAACAATGTCATCAGCGAGCGGAGGTGGTGTAGTTGCCGACCATCTATCTTCACTCCCATTCCTTCCATTCTAATTGTCGCATGATGTTCTCAAGGGTGGCACTGAAGAGTTTTGGTGAAATGGTATCACCCTGCCGATCTGCTTTTTTGACATCTATGATCACTTTGTAGAATGGTGAGATCCTGGTGATGAATCCGTAATAGAGCTCACAAAGGATCTTGATGTATTGGGTTTGGACACCCTGTTTTTTTTTTTTTCCAAGCAGGAACCAGAAAGCCTGCTAGACAAATTCTAAAAGAGCTGTAACACTTGAATGCCCTGTTTGGCTAGGGCTTCAATGACCACTTCAGTCTCCACACAATCAAACGCTTTTTTTAAATCAATGAAGGTGAGAGAGAGCAGCATCTTGAACTCCCTACAAACTTCAAAGGGCTTGTTAATTAGCTTCAATTGTTCTTGTAAATTAGTTTACAAGAACAATTTTGTTTTCAAATCCAAGCACATCCTTTATTTTTTCCAGTTTGACTTTTCCTCCACTTTCGATTGTTCTACATCCTTGAAATTTTCTCTTTTCTTAGTGTCTTTGACTTTGCCATTTTTTCTTCTTTCCATTGTGTTTATGATTTTTTCTTCTTTCCATTGTGTTTATCATAGCCCGCATCATCCACAGCCACCCTACAGCAGTTTTCTTTTCAATCCGGCCCAGGTATGCTGAACCAGAGACTCTCAGACATGGGGCAGAGCTGCTACTTGCTCTCCCTGTGCCTAGCTGCTCGTGAGGTGCCCGGGAGGCATGGCGGGTTCTAGCCCTGGCCTGCCATCCCAGCTGAGCCTCACAACAAGCCAGACCACCATCCCCCACTCCATGGGGTCCGCCATTTTCCACATTCGGACTTCCCTCTCACAACTCCACCCAGGAGACCAGACTATCACAGCCCAGCTCGCGCGGCCGCGCTGTTCATCAATAAATACTTTATTTAGAGGTGACCACAACAGTATGCCACCCGCACGGCAAGCCTGGCAAGCTGCTCGTGTAGTATTTGATATGCCAAATACCAGTAACATTTATATTAGGTCATTTCCTGTGACCAAATATAATTGTTTGAGGCTCTTTATGTTCCTGGAGTGGGCGGATGCCTTTGGGTTCTACTAGCATGAGACAGGACATATGGAGATATTACTGGTGCCCGCTCTAGCAAATAGATGATTAACGGAAGATAGTGATAGTGATTGTGTTTATGAAGACATTTTTCTTTATGTCCCTATTTACTTGGGCCAGATATTACTGAATATGCTTGGTTCCTATCTAGAGTTTTGCTGTCATAAGCCTCTGTGTGACTTGTCTTCAAAACTCTATCTTTTTATCTAGGTTTGTCTTGTAGTTTTCTTCCTTTCCCCTCCCCTCCCCTTCCCTTTCCTACTCTTTCCATTTGTTTTCCTCTTTTTTTCCTCTTGTGTTCTTTTCTTTTCTTTCCCTTTCTCTCCTTTCCTTCCCTTTTTATTGTTTGGGGGCACACCTGGCAATACTCAGGGACAACTCCTATAAAGTGTGCATTGAGCAATTTCTCTGCAAGAGTCCACTTTTTGACAGACTGTCATCACTTCACTTCACTTGTATCACTTGTCTTCCCATTGTTCATTGATTTGCTTATGCGGCGCCAGTAAAGTCTCCATTAGTTGAGAATGAGGTCCATTATTGTTACTGTTTTTAGCATATTGAATACACCAAGGGTAGCTTGCCAGGTTCTACTGTGGCTCTGGGTTTATCCCAGGGAGCCCAGTCTTTTTAATTTTTTAACACTTCAAATGCAACATTTCCAAAGCTGAAATGCAGGTATTTTCTTTATCGGAATTCTTTTTTTTTTCTTTTGCGTCATACCTGGCAATGCTTAGGGGTTACTCCTGGCTCTGCAATCAGAAATCACTCCTAGCAATGCTCAGGGACCATATAGGATGCTAGGGATCAAACCCGGCTCAGCCACATGCAAGGCAAATGCCCTCCCTGCTATGCTCTCGCTCTGGCCCTTAGTTCTACTTTTTAAAAAGCCACTAAACCTCTAACAAAAATCTTGATGTTTCTACTGTTTTGCATTCCTTTCCTCTAAATGTACACTGGGTGTTTAATCTTCTCTATTTCCAAATCTTTGTTCTTCCTTCAGGCTCTCATGACTCCTCAGGTGCTTGTTCTCCTAACTCATATCCTACTTTCAGTTTTAAACTTTTTGAGTCCATCTTCCAAATGAGAGCCACACTGTGGCCTTTAAGAAATACAATATGTTCCCCATATTAATATTCTTTTTTTTTTTTTGCTTTTTTGGGTCACACCCGCAATGCTCAAGGGTTTCTCCTGGCTCTGCACTCAGGAATTACTCTTGGCGGTGCTCAGGGGCCATATGGGATGCTGGGGATCGAACCCGGACCGGCATGGGCTGGCCGCATGCAAGGCAAACTCCCTACCTGCTGGACTATTGCTCTGGCCCCATAGTAGTATTCTTTAGTGCTTGCATATTGCCTCGGGCTTCAAACACAAACTCCTAAGCATCAAGCGTGAGGAAACCCTTCATGAAGTAACTCCAAGTCTCCATTTCCATTTCACCTCTCCTCAGTATACCCTGTTCTTTATTCGTTCCAGGAGCTTGTTATCCCTTTCTAGACTTCTATTTCAACTTGTCTTTTGCTAGGAAAACTTGAATTATGAGAAATTTCTTTTGTAAAGCTCTTTCTATTGTAGTATATAAGTTCCTTGACCGAGCTTCATTATTCTTTTCTCAGATACTAGAGGTAAGCACAGCTGTAGTTATTTTTCTCATTCTAATGCCTACTTCAATATCTAGGACATAGAATATTCTGCCTATAATATACCAAATATTCTGTTTGTCCTATATAACTAAAATTTTCCCTCAAGTGTATTGTGCAGATATTAATGTCATGATTTGTCTTGCCTAGTATGAATTTATTTTTTTAAGTAAAATTGGTGGGGAGCAGACGTTAGTACAGTGGTTAGTGCTTACTTGCATGTACCCAATCCAGGATCAATCCCAGGCATACTATACACTCCTGAGCACCACCAAGAGTGATTCTTGAGTGCAAAATAAGGAGTAATCCCTGTGTGTTGCTGAGTATAGATCCCCCAAAATAAAATAAAATTAGATTTTATTGAAAATTTTCTATTTCATCAACATGAAATTACAGTTATTCATAATTGGGTTTCAGGCATACAATGTTTCAACACCAATCCCTTCACCAGTGTCCAGTCCACTACACTAATGCTCCATCTGCCCCATTTGCCTCCCACCCACCAGTCTGTTTCCATTTGGTTTGATATTTGCTCAGTAATCTTTCCTGACATTAGAGTATATGCTTTGTTTCTTAAATACATCTGTAAATTGTTCTTGAAAATCAGAATAATATGATCCATTTCTCTTTAATAATTCTTTTCTAACTTTTATCACTAGTATCACTTGTCTTCCCGTTGACCATTGATTTGCTCGAGCAGGCACCAGTAACATCTCCATACATCCTGTACATGCTAGTGTAGCCCAAGGGCATCTGCTAGCTCCAGGAACATGAAGAGCCTCAAACCATTCCATCAGGTCATGGGAATGAGGTCTATAATTGTTACTGGTATTTGGCATATCAAATATGACACGGGTAGCTTGCCAGGCTCTGCCATGCAGGTGGGATACATTTGTAGTCACCACTAATCTTGTGCATTTATTGATGGACTGGGCATGTGATCAGCTCTTCTGCTGAGTGGGAATTTTTTAAAGATTATGACAAAAATTTTATTGTACAAGTGTTTTGTACCCTTCAATATCATGTTTGGGTTCTGAATAGGTTTCTTTTAATGCTGTTTCAATTTTATGATGGTAAATTACATAGGTGGAATATGATTCTAAAACACCCATGGTAATCATATATGTAAGGAACTAAATACAAGTAAGGTAAGAATTTCTACCATGAAAATACTCATCAGTTCCTTGAAACCTCAGGAAGAAAATGAAAACTACAGAGTAAAGACATGAAAAAACTCAAATATGTTCTTTGTGAATATTCAAAGGTATAGTTTTTCCATGTTTAACCAATTACAACAATCATGAGAATGATTACACTTAAAGCTTTCTGCCAAATGGAGCATCAAATAACATTCAATGAGATAAAATATAAAAGTTCCACAACTTTTCACATGACATTGCCTGCAGCTACACTTTCTAAAAGAAACTGGGCAAAAGAATCACAGCTATATCACTTCTAAAATACAGAACCCTAAAAGAATGTCACTAAAACAAGTAAATTTAAAGGCTAATTCAAAATATCTCGATGTCAACTTAAAATATACTGCAGATCTGGCAGAAGATAAAACCTATTGTAAAGTGATTTATAACTTTGTCATGGATCATAGAGCTGAAAAGGAATTTCTAATTTGATGATGTATTAGTCAGGATCCAATAAGAATAAAAAAAAACTGTACAGTAATTTAAAGTGGAATATGCAGTACAAAGAATTGTTAACAGAAGATTTAGGGTCATGAGGGATAGATAGACTTTCAGGGAGAAAGAGGACCTAAAAAGATCCAGAATAGCTGATTTGGAGGAAAAACCATAGTTCTAAAAGAAAATAACTACACAGGCAAAAGTTTGCTCCCTCCAAAGGCTAAAGATCTACATGTGTTTGGAAAAGGTGCTATGTGGCTCACTGTAGATAGAGTTCACTAAATTACCACAGGGCCAGAAGAGATTCTCTAGGAATCCAATTTCTGACATGCCACCCATCTACAGAGAGGGATCAGGTCTTGGAAGTCACTCAAGCTAGCCACACAGGATGCCAGAAAAATGACCAAAAGGCCACACTGGAAGTATTCGCCTGCCTGAGGAAGTGTGCCAGAGTGGTGCTCCTGGGGAAAGCTGTCAGGGCGCCACTTCCTCCTGGTCTTTGATGTTGCTAAAAGAGCGTCTGCGCGGGGGGGGGGGGAGGGGGGCGGAGCGATAGCCCAGCGGGTAGGGCGTTTGCCTTGCACGTGGCCGGCCTGTGCCGGCCCGGGTTCGATCCCCGGCATCCCATATGGTCCCGAGCATCGCCAGGAGTGATTCCTGAGTGCAGAGTCAGGAGTAACCCCTGAGCATCGCCGGGTGTGACCCAAAAAAGAAAAAAAAAAAAAAAGAAAGAGCGTCTGCTCTGCAGGAGAACCATGATGTGAACCCCGGAGACGGAGACGCCAGGGTCATACCTCTGCCTTATCAGTGTCCCTCCAGCTCCCTCTGCTGACAAGTCTAAAATCAGACCAAGTGGCAAAGAGAAATTGTTAGCATTCACCTTCCAAATTCATCACAAAGGGGTGGATTTAGAACTGAGAGGCAGTAAATTGAAAAATGTCATACCTAGTGTGTCTAGGGGGAAAATCTTTAGTAGAAAGATATGGGTTCCTATAATCTGTGAAAATCAAACTTTTCCTACTTTCTAATCAATCATAATTACTTTATTTGAAAAGATGATCAGGTAATTTGAAAGGTCAGTACCTTTTATCCAAGATTTTAATCATAAATTTAAGTATAATTTAATATTTGGACTGTGAGTCACACGTGGAAAGTGCCATAGATGATTCCTGACTTTGTGCTCAGGAGTGACCTCTGGCTGTGCTTGGGGAACCATAGGTGGTACTGAACCTTTGAACTAGGGTAGGCCTCATTCAAGGCAAGTTGTTCTGTATCTCCGCCTCTAAGTTCTATTGCTTTCAGACATGATCAGAGCCTTGGGCTGGAAGTATAATACAGCAGGTAGGGTGATTGCCTTGCTTGCTGTTGACCCAGATTTGATCCCCTACACCTTATTTGGTCCACAAGCCCTGCCAAGAGTGCTCCCTGAGTTCAGAGCCAGGAATAAGTCCCAAGCACCTGGAGCCCGCTTATGGGTCTGGCTCCAAAAGCAAAACAAGACAATAAAACAGACTGTCAGAGTCTTAGGATAAGTATTTGCTGAAAATGAGATGAATTGCAAAGAAGTTCACTTTGAACCACCCTATATTCTGAAGATTAGTAACTTTCTTCCCCTTTTTTGGCCAAATACTGTATGATACTTTTAGGAAGAGTGAAAATAAGATCAAACCCTTTTCTGTTGAGCTAGCAGTGTTTCTGGGTATTAACATGTGATTTAAAATCCACTAAGAACTCTACATGGTACCAGTCTTGATTTTAAGATATGAAGTGATACCCATTTCCTCCTTCTGAAGTACTTTAAAACTTTACTCTGGCATGGAAGCATAACTTTGATGGTTATTGAGAGCTATTATAACATTGGTTATTGCTTCTGCTCTGTATTTGGAGTGGGAAAATGGAAGTCATTTTAAACAGTGCTAAGAATCAAATGAGGGAGGCGCTGAGGGGGTGGGTGTGACTCATTGTCTTTTCTGGATCTAAGTCCGTGTGTCTAGTTTGTAACTCCTCACAGAAGGCCCTGCATTACCTTGTTAATTATTTGTGATTGCCTTTAGCATGGAAATTCATATGTATTTGTTCATAGAACATGAAAGATGTGGTTATAAAATCTCCTCTATATGACAATGAGTAAACAAAACCTGTTCTAGAATAGATCCCATGTTTAACCAAATAATGTCTTATAGAAACTAAGATTACTGGGACAGATATTGGGCTATGGTCACATTAGATCAAAGTCATTGACCAAAGGTGACACACTACCTATTCCAGAATTATCTGTGTCACCTCTCAAAATGTCAATTCTTTAGCAGTTTCTATCCCAGACAATCATTTTCCAGGCATTTTGAGTAAGTTCCTCATCTGATTCTCCTCTTTATTGATGTTTGAGAGTCAGGAGTCAAGGTCATCTTTTTCTTTTTTATTTCAAAGCAACATCAGCATTTTCGGGGGGCACCTGGTGCTCTGCTCAGGGGACTATATGTGATGCCAGGGATTGAACCCGTCAGCAAGGCAAGCACCCTACCTGCTATACAGTCACTCTTCCCCCAACATCAGCAGTATTATCAGAGCAGGAAGTAAGGGATTTGTCAAGCAAAGCAGGAATAGAAGAAACATTGGCTAACTTCTTCAGAGAAAGAATTATTGGAAGTATACAGTGTTACCTAAGCTAAGCAATGCCTTAAGAATATTGAAGGAAGGAACCAGGGAATCCACATCATATGCATATCAGCTACCTGCCCCTTCTTCAGCCCCACCAGGAGTGATTTCTGATTGCAGAACCAGGAGCTAGATCTGAGCACCACTGGGTGCGGCCCAAAAACATAAATAAAAACAGAGCTAAGTTGAATCAGCTATGATATCTTCCCCCCAAAACTGTGCTTATCCCTATCTTTTTTCCATAGAGGAAAGAAGACTTGCCTGGGTGTACTCAGGGAAAAAATTTCCAGTAGACTATTACTAAAATTACTAAATTGGGGCTGGAGTGATAGTCCAGCAGGTAGGGCATTTGCCTTTCATGCAGCCCCCGGGTTCAATCCCCGGCATCCCATATGGTCCCCTGAGCACTGCCAGCAGTAATTCCTCAGTGCAGAGCCAGAAGTAACCCCTGAGCATTGCCAGGTGTGACCCAAAAAGCAAAGAAAAAATGCAGAATAGATGCCTATTTTATCAGAGTTTGATTTGTTACCTCATTAATATTGCATGCTACTTTCTAAGGAAATTAGCTAAAGAGTATAATTGTATTCTGAGATTGTTATTAGGCTTATCATAGGTTAAATTAGGAAGTTAATAGCAACAATTAGTTAATAAGTCTTGTAATTTTTCTTTATCCTTAGCCTGAATATGCCAATATTTGCTTTTGGTACATTCCACCAAGCCTTAGAAAGATGGAAGAGTGCCCTGAGTTCTGGGAAAAGCTTCATTTGGTGAGTCAGACGTGAACTGTTTTTTTCTCTTTTGCTGGGGACACATTCAAAGCTCACTGTCTATTGATCCTATAATTGATGCTACACTTGCAAAAAGCCTCCTCAAGATCCTGGTCAGTGGCTCTACTTTATTGCAGAATAATGAAATTCCAGGATGTTGCAAACATTGTTTACATATCACAAATTTTTAGTCTTGACATTCACGCACATTCAAAATAGTGTGCTGCTTGCAAGGTAATCATGGGATGTATTGGAAGTCTAATGACAGCGCACATCAAGGAGTAGAATCTGGCGATGGAATTAAGGTAAAAAGTTATATGATGGACAGCAGCTTCTTTCTATTCTGCTCACATGTCCCTGTGTCATCACCTGAGAGATGGTGTCAATAGTCTAAATCTGGTTGCCTTCATGTGAAACTGTTCTCTCTGCCAACAAAGAATTCACATCTATCCCCTAGTAGAGAGAGGGGAAAGAGAGAGACAGAGACAAGAGAGAAAGAGAGAGAGAGATTGTGTGTGCTTAACTAATCATTGGATACTGGACAAAAAACACATTTGAGCCTTATTTGCAGCCATTTAGCATGGGCAAACTCTCCAGAGGGAGAAGCCCTGGGGTCTGGGGATTTTTCTTTTGTCTCTTTCCATATCTTTCTTCATCTGACCCTGACACTTAAAATCCTGTCTCAGAGGCCAGGGAGAGAATGCAGGGGATAGAGGGCACTTACGTTTCATGCCAGTGCAATCTCTGATATCCTCTAAGCTCTCCAGAGAAGGCCCCTAGACACCCTTGAACATTTGGGGAGAGATGCTCCCTAAAAATTCCCACCTCAAAATCATATTTCCAAGAAGTATGAAGTCTCATGAATTTACACAAGTTGGTTCACGCTTCTTTCATGTTTGAGAAACTCACAGACACGGGGCAGAGCTGCTACCAGCTCTCCCTGTGCTCAGCTGCTCATGAGGCACCTGGGAGGGATGGTGGGTTCTAGCCCTGGCCCGCCACCCCAGCAGAGCCTCACAACAAGCCAGAGGATCCCCACTCCATGAGAGCCGCCATTTTCCACATTCTGACTTCCCTCTCATCAGAACTCCACACAGCAGAAGAGCCTATTACAGCCCGGCTTGCAGTTCATCAATAAATGCTGGATTTAGAGGTGACTACAAGAGTATGCCACCCGCACGGCAGAGCCTGGCAAGCCTCCCTTGTTGTATTTGATATGCCAAATACCAGTAACAATTATAGACCTCATTCCCATGACCTGATGGAATGGTTTGAGGCTCTTTATGTTCCTGGAGCAAGCAGCTGCCCTTGGGCTCTACTAGCATGAGACAGGACATATGGAGATGTGACTGGTGCCTGCTTGAGCAAATCGATGATGAACGGAAAGACAGTGATACAGTGACAGTGGTTCACACTTCTGCCATATAGACATAGTGCACTGAAGTGACCAGAAGCGCCTCTCTTGGGAATTTCTGTGCACTAGACTGCTGAAATAAGACTTGACAGTGTGCTGGTATTATCAAATTTGGGTAATTTGCTGTACCTTCTACCTTTCTGCTCCAGCATACTTTCTCCATGATCCCGGTTAGCAAAAGCTTTGACCTGTAAACCACTCCCTACCCTCAATGGCAAAAATCTATGAGAATTTCCACAACTTTCATAAGTGAGAGCCCTTCTATTTGCCCTATAGTAGAAAAGGAAAAACGTCAGAGTTAGGTAAGCAACAGGCATTTCTATATTCACCCTGGCTCTGCATTAGACCTGCAATTGGGAGAAACCTATTTGCAGGGGGCAAATGAGTCATGAGACAGAAATATAAGAATAAAGAGATACAAGGTCAGAGAGATAAAAAAGGCCATAAAGCACTTGCCTTTTATGGGACTAACTCTGGTTTGATCCCAAACACTCTATATGGTCCCTCAAATTAGTGTCAGGAGTGATTTCTAGACACAGAGCCAGAAGTAAACCCTGAGCTCCACAGGGTATGACCTGTGCAAACAAAACCAAATAAATAAAGAGAAAGATAGACGATAACATATTGTTTCCAGATAGAACCTGTTTGCTATGGAAACAGAAAGGACTTTGCTCTGGCATGTGTGACACAAGAGCTGAGAGGTGAAAAACAAGTAGATGCCAGTCTGGGGAACCATTGTTCAGGAAGTAGATTCCAGGAAAAATCACATCACAATGACCCAGGAGCTTTTGAGGAGCCTGTGGGGTATGGTTGGAAGTTCCCAGGGGAACACAGGCCAGGGGAGGGAGGTGAGAGCAGGGCAGGTTCTAATCTTCCAGAACAGGGAGCTTGGGGTCCATCACTGTCTTCACTGTATCACTGTCTTCCCGCTCATCATCGATTTGCTCGAGCAGGCACCAGTAACATCTCCATATGTCCTGTCTCATGCTAGTAGAGCCCAAGGGCACCTGCTTGCTCCAGGAACATAAAGAGCCTCAAACCATTCCATCAGGTCATGGGAATGAGGTCTAAAATTGTTACTGGTATCTGGCATATCAAATACGACACGGGTAGCTTGCCAGGCTCTGCCATGCTTGCCTAAATAGGAGAAGGAAGACAATGGCTATTACCCTCCCGCCACCTGTAGCCTCAGGTTCAGCATCTCTTTTAGGCACCAGCTCATTTCTGTTTATTCCTAGCTCATTAAAGTGCCTGCAAAATAGGATAATACATTCTCAATACGTAGCCATTCTGTCTTGTCAACCTGAGATCAGGCAGCAAGAGGGGAAGAGATGGATGACATTTTCTGTGCCTTTGCCTCAACAAACCCTTCATTACCCATTTCTGGCAGTTAGCATAGTCCTTGGGAGCTGTCTACATTTTATTCACACAATGCAAATAGGAAAGTGCTTACGAATAAATTTCATATGGTAAGTAACCCAAAAATAAAGAAAAGTGGAAAAAAAAGAACTGGACAATGTGAGAATTTAATGGTGAGGTTTCTCAGAATAATTTTTTTTCTATTTTGATGGAATGCAACTGACATTTTTTGATGGCATGGGGAGTAATTGTTTAGAGCCAAGGATGATATGTTTGATATTTTTCTCACTTTTTGATTGTTAAGAAAAGACTGTGATATTTGTATTCTACTGACTCAGGATTGTTGCACAGACATAGATCAGAATAACCAAATAGTTGCATTATGTTTGGAGATATATTTGGTTCATTCTTCTTTTATTTAAAGAGTTAAGTATATTATTTTTATGAGTCAGATGCTTTGACATATAATGAATTTTACTGTTTAACTGAAAATTGAATTTAATCAAAGTAGTCTCTTTTTTTTCCCCAGTATTTGCCAAAATTGATTCTGTTATCCACAGTTCTCCATCTCTTTACTTTGGAAATACTCTTCAAGGGTCATTTAGAACCATGGTATTCTCTTTCCCACCTAATATCCTTGGATACTGTTATATTTCATTGTTGTGGTTGCTTCCGATTAGTAAGCATGCATGCTTCAGACATAATCTGAATTTCCTTTTTATTTTCTATGTGGGTATATGTTCATGAGTTTGGCAAGAAACAGAAGAAAATAGTTCTATTGTTGTTCAGTGTGGCTTTCTGCTTCCTATAGTGCGAGATGCAAGGGTCTGGTTTATAACCTGCAGTGTTCTTCAAGTACACTTGAAATTTATTCTGGGGTTTATCTTGGTTGGAGATTCAGAAGCAAATAAATAAATCAAATAAGACTTTGTCCCCCTGATTCTGAGGAATGTCAGGTTGAACTGTCAGCCACGTGATAAGCTTTCCTTTGACAACAGAAAAAGAGGGATTCTTTAGTCATGAATCCAGAGTTCCAGAATATGTCTAGTTTGAATATGTACTTGTAAGCTTGTGTGATCATGTATGATGGATTTTTGAGAACATGATTACTGTGCAATGTAATAAAACTCTGAGAGTCACTATGTTACATTATGTTCAATTATTAGGTTACAACAGCTTCTCTTTTTCAGCTGTTCCCCATAGAACATTTTTTGTTGTTGTTGTTATTCTTTCCAATACTATGGTATTCTAACCCTTCATTACCTCTCTAGATAGAATGTATTTGTCTCTTTCCAGGTCTTTTTCTCCTGTCATTTATTTTCCCCATTTATTTTTATTACTCTCTGCATGTTCATGCAATCAACTGCTTTATCAATATCTCTTTCCTGCAGGAAGCCCGAGAATAACTTTCTGTTCTCTACAGTAACAGTTCAAACCCTACAGACTGCTATTTAGAATAAAAATTGTTAACATTCCCTTTATTCTCCTAATATGAAACTGATAGAAAAATATAATCTACTTTGTAAAAAGAAAATAGAAGAGAGACTGATGGATACCACAATGTGTGGGCGTTTGCACTGCTCATAGTCCACCGAGATTCAATTCCAGAGCCCTATATGGTCTCGCAAGCCCCATCTGGAGTGATCCCTGAGTGCAGAACCAGGAGTAAACCCTGAGCACCACTGGGTGTGCCCCCACTCAAACATATTAATGAAAACAAAACAAAAAGACAATAGAAGGCCATGCACGTAACAGAAAGAAGTGTTAGTATATAGTAAAGATATCTCCTACTCCTAAATTATGTATAGGATACTGTTAGAAATTCTCAGGAGTTTACAAGTTTCTCATATAGTCTTAAAAATCCCAGTAAGTGTAAGCCACATAAAATGCAGTGTCTAATAAGGAGAGTCTATGGCTGGTTCAAATAAGAGGAAGCATATAGTATCAGTGTTACAGTTTTTGAAAGGGTGCACAAGTCTTGGTAAAGCATTGAAGAAAACATTTTCCTCTGATTTACATGGTAGTCTAAAATTTAGTGTTTATTAAAAGCAGAAACAGAATGTTTTGCATTTGTATGTAAAGCAGCATTGGGCTCTAGTTTGGGATCATTGCAGCAAAGCTTGTTGTTGCATTTCCAGCTGTAGAGCTGGAAATAGTGCACGGTATGGAGCAGCTTGTCCTTGCTCCGCCTAGCCCTCCACAACACAGCAAGAGGGTTTGGTCTTTACCCATGATGTACACTCATGCATAACAAAAATCAAATACACCCGTCCAGATTTCCACAATAGTGTTTAGAGTCATTGTATGACTTCCTTGAAAAATGATTGTTCACTGGATAAAATCAGTCTTCTCAGCATACTAAGACTGTCTGATCCTGTAGTAATTTTCTGACTCAGTCTATTTTGGCTTTCTCGATTGATTAAATAAACTTTTAATTTTTATTTAATAAATAAATAAATTGATTGACTGAATAAAATGGGTTAGAGAAGTTTCATAAGTTTTTCTACTAGTTAGGAAACAAGTCAGAAGCAAGATAATGGATATCTTTGTGTTTCAAGTTGAAAATTACTGTGCCTTTAATGTTTTCATAACAGTAAGGAATTCATAGAGATTTCTAATGAGCACAAGTGTGCACTTTTTCTGAAAATCCATCTTATAAAATGTAACAAATACTGGGCAGAATTTGTTCCTGCAAATCCGCTTATAGACTTGTATACTTTTGACATTGTGGACCCAAGAAAAGTACTCCACGCACTGGAGAGATAGTCCAGCAGGTAATGCACTTGCCTTGCATGTGGCTAACCAAGATTCAATCCCTGCCATCCCATATGGTCCTCTAAGCACCACCAGGATTGTTTCCTGAGTGCAGAGCTGAGAGTAACTCCTGAGGATTACCCCATTGTAACCCAAATCACAAAACTGGTGCTCCCAAATTTATAGCCATGAATTAATACAGTAAGAGATTGAAAGTAGCTTGAATAGTCAACTACAGGAAGTTGTTTAAAATATGTATGTAATTTATAAGCTAATTCCTAGTATATAGACAATTCAAGCTATTTTCCAAAATAAGAGACTCATAATTTATTATAGTGGAAAAATTTAGAAGACAACTGCTACATTGATATTAATTTAAATTTTATGTTTATATATACATTCAGGGGCGGAGTGATAGCCCAGTGGGTAGGGCGTTTGCCTTGCCCGTGGGCCGGCCTGTGCCGGCCCGGTTCGATACCCGGCATCCCATATGGTCCCCCGAGCACCGCCAGGAGTAGTTCCTGAGTGCAGAGCCAGGAGTAACCCCTGAGCGTCGCCGGGTGTGACCCAAAAAAGCAAATATATATATATATATATATATATATATATATATATATATATATATTCAGATTTATGTGTATATAAAAGACAATATGGTTAATGGACAGATGATAACTACAAAAGTTTTTTTTTTTTTGTTGTGGTTTTAAGGTTATATCTAATGGTGCTGAAGAATAACTCTTGGGTACTGGAAGAACCATATATAATACCTGGGATGGAGAGTGTAACTATCAGTACCAGGGATAGATAGTGTATCTCAGTACTACCAGGGATAGATGGTGAATCAGTCAGTCACATGCACACCAAGTGTGTCACCTGCTGTACTAGCTTTCTGGCACATGAGAGTATTTTAGAAGTAGAGCTTTAAGTGTGTTTTCCTTTTGTATTCCTTTGCATGCTTTAAGTTTTCTATAATCAACATCTATTTCTATTGTGAAAGTAATGACAAATGCAACAATAATAAGCTAAAAGACTGACTTAATGATGCAGTAGAAGGTTTGCTTCTTATTTAGATAAAGGCTCTCCAGGTTTTGGCATCTATTATCACCTTTAAAATGTGAAAAAACAGTAATCAAGCATTCAACCTACTGGGTGTTTATTTCTTTCAAATGTTCTAATGCAGTGCTTATAAATAGAGTACAGATATTTAAAGTGTCCCACAATATGAATTTTCTATATGAATGAATTTTTTAAAAATTAATCATTTAAAGCACATACTAATCTTTTCTTCCTGTGCCATACATAGGGAAGTGTCTTGTTTGGAGCTAAGATGATACTTTGCAAACTATTTTCTCTCAAGTCTTGGTCTCGGGTGACATCTATAGTTTGTCTTCTCTTCCCCTTAGCCCTATGCTTCCTACAAAAATACTGATATTTTTTTGCACTGAGATCCCCACTGAATCCAATATCAGTGTGATTGCCTGGTGGTTTATAGCAAGATCTTCGCTCTAGATCTCAGACTCCAGGAATCTCTAAAACTTTCCAGCATTATGGTAGAGTTATTATTGTCTCTCTAAAACCAATGACTAAAATAAGTTGATGTGTGTTTGTTTCTTCTAGAGCCTCATTGCAGTGTTCAAATATTGAGCCAAAAATACTTGGAACTGGGTTGAAAAAGAGAAGCATTATAACTGGAGGATGTCAAGGAAAATTCCATTGGTTTTATTTGTCTCATCATAACTCTGTACAAGGGCCAACAATTTCCTCCTTTGCTGTCATTTCATAAATAAGTCTACATGACACCAACTAAATTTACATTCTTAAAAGTAATTAACCAGTTGTCTTTTGTCCTCTAGCATGGCCATTTCAGCTTTATTTTTATTTGCTGACCTGCAGATTTGTGACTAATGTTAGTCGTTTATAATAGGTTCCTTTCCCCTCAATAGCAGATTAGAAATAAATCTTCTAGACCCACTTGATGGGCTTGTTGTTTTATTGCTTATTTGGAAATATAACTTGATCTGATATTCCAGATACCTTTCGAGAGAATTTAGTATTCTCCATGGCAGCTTTCTGATTCACAGCCCTCTTGAAGATGAAAGTGCGTAAACCCTATTGCTGGTGGGGACCTGTGCTTCTGGGAAAGGCTCACAGGAAAGACCTCCAAGAGGCTCTTCCTGGAGTTGTGACTGTGTACCCTTGTCATGCTCCATTGTTCTTCTGAGTGAATGTGTGTGTTTATTTATACACGCATAATTATAATAAAGGGCCCCCACACTTTCATGATAACTTCTGTGTATTTCTGAGAATTCTGATTTAAATTTTCTTTCTTGGGGTTGAAGGGGTGTCCAAGCAGTCCTCAGAGATGCTTGAGGACCCCACTAAGTGACTTAGTCAGGTAACCACTAATGCAAGGTCCTGAGGACGTGATGCTGCTTGATTCTGGGGTATTGGGAGTATCCAGGCCACCCCATATAGTCTACAGTGTCCCTAGGGCTACAGCCAGGGAGACTCGGGGACCATGTGCTGTTAGAATCAAACCCAAATTGGGCGCATGCTTGGCATATACCCTAGCACCTTTATTTCTATAGTGTTTCTATTCGGTTTATGAGTCTTGAAATTTCCTTTTCATCTATCTAGGTGATGGTCTTTGTGCACTCATTTTTTTTTGTTTGTATGTTTGTGAACTAAAAACTTTTATTTTTAAATAGTGTGATATTAGAAAACAATCTTATATTTTTAAACATGAGGTTCTTCATTAACCTGGTGCTATATATCAAAATTATCACCAGGTTAATAATTCACTGTATCACTGTCTTCCCGTTCATCATTGATTTGCTCGAGTGGGCCCCAGTAACATCTCCATATGTCCTGTCTCATGCTAGTAGAGCCCAAGGCATCTGCTTGCTCCAAGAACATAAAGAGCCTCAATCCATTCCGGAATGAGGTCTATAATTGTTACTGGTATTTGGCATATATATCAAATACAACAAGGGTAGCTTGCCAGGCTCTGCCGTGCAGGTAGCATATTCTTGTAGGCATCTCTAAGTCCAGCATTTATTGATGAACCGCGCAAGCTGCCGTGCGAGCCAGCGCTGATAGGCTGGTCTGCTGGGTGGAGTTCTGACGAGAAAGAAGTCGGATGTGGAAAATGGAGTCCCTCATGGAGTGGAGGGTCGTCTGGCTTGTTGCGAGGCTCTGCTGGGGTGGTGGGCCAGGGCTAGAACCCACCATCCCTCCCGGGTGCCTCGTGAGCAGCTGGTCACAGGGAGAGCCAGTAGCAGCTCTGCCCCATGTCTGCGAGTCTCTCAGGTTAATAATTAATAATAAAAAATGTGGTTTTTGAAATGTTTTCTTCAAAAATCACATTTCTTCTTCAAGTTTGGCAGACGTTTTACTTTCAATCAGCTTTTTTTTTCTGGTTTTTCTGCAAGTGAGGGTCAAGAGTCACTTTGACTCCAGGGGCTGGAACAATAGCACAGTGGGTAGGGCGTTAGAATTGCATGCAGCCGAGCCAGATTCGATCCCTGGTATCCCATATGGTCTTCCAAGCACTGACAGGTGTAATTCCTGAGCGAAGAGTCAGGAGTACACCCTGAGCGCCACCGGTGCGACCCAAAAAAGCAAAAAAAAAAAATGTTAACATTTATGTTATGTCTATTTTCTATATGTATGGCCTTCATCGAAAGTCAGCTTAGAAGAGGACTGGGTGTGTGTGTGTGTGTGTGTGTGTGTGTGTGTGTGTGTGTGTGTGTGTGCTGCTGGAAGATCTGAGGTGCATTTTTATCACTTACATGCTTATATGTCTTTTTCTCTATATTTACACATTATAACATCCTAAAAAAAAAGCAACTGCCAAATACACTTTTCCCTTGGATTTGCACTTTCAACCATTCAACCAATGCAAACTTCCAACAACATACTTGTCAGATATCCATGTACACTAGTTCTTCCTTCATATTTAAACCACATTTTAATACAAAATAAGTTTTCTTTGGTTTGGAAAACTTGTCTTTGGTTTGGAAAACCAAAGAAAACCATGACTGTCAGGGTTCAGAGCTTGCTTCTGGCACTGTGCTCTGGGATTCCTCCTGACGGGCTTGCAGAGCCATCTATGGTGCGTGGATAGTCATGTGCAAGACGAGCCCTTCTCTGTTACACTATCTCTCCAGGCCTCTGAATAAATGCTGAAGATTTTTATTTGTCCATGCATTTACTTATTTACCTTTATTGCTATTGGGCCTTTTCAACATTATTTTCATGAATATAGAAATTCTCTGGGAGAGGAATTTGAACTTGCCAGCAATGCTGGGTAATACAGGTACACTCCTTAATGTTGTTTCTTTTCTTATTTTTTTTCTTCTACGTTTAACAGACTGTCTTGTTTCTATGGGATATTTCTGATTTACTGTGGGGGAAAAATGAGCATAGTTTTAGCTGTTAAAATTACAATGGAGGGTCCAGAGAGACATTATAGCTGTTAGTGCTAGTCTTGCACATGGCTAACTCAGATTCAATCCCAGCATTCCATATGCTTCCCAAGTACCACGTGGAATAATTCCCAAGTGATGTGCCAGGAGTAACCCCAGGTGTGGCACAAAAACAAAGAAAAAGAACAGTCAAATAAATATTAAAATAAAGTCAAACGACAGTTGAGTAAAGTGAAGTTGAATATCTCCATAGATTGAAACTAACCCTGGTTCGAGGTCGGAACTTTTTATAGACTTTTTTGTGCTTATGAGCACCTGCCACCAGGCACCTGTTTGTTTGCTTGTTTTAATTATTTTCACTGGGCATCCTAAATAACCAGGATGGAATATGAAGCCAAAAAACAGCTGGAGCTGCATTTCACTGCCATATCTTTTCATCCTCCCCTTACTATTCTGCATATAAACACTCTGCAGTTCCAGGCTTTATCTTGGAAGCAGGGCTTATCTCATCTGGAACATTTGCATATGAACGTAGTTGCTCATTTAAATGTATCAAGTTCTCTAGACTCTAGTATTTGTTTAGTTTTGAGCCACACTTAGCTGTGTTCAAGATTTATTCTGGCTCTTTGCTTAGGAATCACTTCTGGTGGTGCTCTGTGAAACACATGCTATGGATCGAACTGGGGTTTTCCACACTCCACATGCAAGGCAAGCACCATAAGCTCTATGCTATCTTTCCAGTCCCTCTGTTCCAGCTGGGATCATTCTGGTTTTATCGATATATTGGGGAAATAATATGCAAAGACTGAATGATATTGCACAGATAAATGCCTTAGGTGGGACATGGTCAGGGTTGCCAGACCTGTATGTTTTAAGAGATACTGCATATATGTGATATATGCCAAATATGACATATAACTTAAGATATAATTATTTGCTTTAGTGTGTTATTTATTTGATTGGTGGTTGTTTTTATAGAGGAGGGCTCCCTCAGTACTAGGAGGAGGTTTCAAGACTATCCTTTAGTACTTAGGGGCCATAGAGTATCAGAGACCAGATTTGGGGTCTCAAGGAGGCAAGGCATGAGCTCCTGCCCTTTCTGTTATCTCCCAGCCTTCTAGTACCGGCTGCTGGTTTAAAGTTTGTCAAGTGATTTTGTCCATGGAATGGGCCTGCACGTTCTCAGTTTGCAGTCAGGCCTACATTCATTAGTCCTTGATGGACTGTTTTGAACTTGCATATCCAATGTGAGACCATATCATTACCATTCTCTCGGCTCCTTCACTCCCCTGGGTCCCCATCTGGTAGGAGGAATGCCAGAGTTCTGTGCCATCAGCTGGATACAGTATCTGTCACAGGCTGCCACAATTGTATGAGGGAACTTTAATAACTGAATTATGAATAAATCAGAAATTTCACAGCCAACAGAGCAGCACAACTAGTTCATGCGAGGTATGTTCTCGGGCTCCCTCCTTCCCATCCGAGAGCCAGATAGGGCCTCTGGCTTCTTCTCTCCCAGGGGTCTGGATAGCCCTAAAGATATCTGCCTTGCTTTTTTTCTTTATCATCTTGGCCGCCTAATGATGATCCCTATAGAGGAGAGTGAGATAAACTCTGAGGAAAAGGCAGGCAAAGAGTGGAGTGGAGGACAGAGTTTCACAGGTAGGAATAACCCCCATCTCCCCTTTTAGAACTAAGTGCCCCAAGGAGTGTATGAGTGTATGTGTGTGTGTGTGTGCACGTGTGCATGCATGTGCGTGTGACTACCCTGTTGTCTGTCTTTGCTTGCAGGGAATGCCACATTAAGCATGTCAAGGGATCAGCTTGGCTCACACTGGAGCATGTCATGTCTAGGAGCAGTGGCCTAATCTTTAATACTAGCCATTATCTCAGAGTCTCTAAAGGACCTGTGGGTGCTATGAGAACCACAGGGGCCCCTCAGGGAATGGAGAAACCATAATAATGCCCAAGATTCATGAGTTTTAACCTGGCTTAGAAGGTCAGTGGCTTCAGGTTGGCTTTAATTTCCATTAAGAAACATAAAGGGCTAGGACTTTCCTTGCACAACCGTTAATCAACCAAAATTAACGGTCACAACAGAGCCATTAAGGAAATTGTTTAGGACTTGATGTAGTATTACTGCAAAACGGAATGAACCCTGTGTAGAAAGAACAATTTTTTTTAAATCTTTGAAGTCCCTTTGCCAGTGCCTAACCTGCCCCCTGGTGGCACTTTTTGCTCATCTTCCCTTCCCTAGTCAGAGAAATGACAACAAATGCTGATGAATTACACTGTTGTAAAACATTGCAAATTGCACCCGCTCTGGTGTTCCAGCTACTGAGTTTTACTAAGCAATCAGGAACAGTTAGTTCACAGGAGCAGGCTTTTCAAAGGCTGGGATTTGCCTCCAGTTCTTTTTTATTCTTTACTACTTCCCTGTTTGTACCCCATTCAACCTGCAGCCTCAAGGGCCTCTTCCCTCTTCTTTCAATGCCTGCCTTCATTCCCTCCTCTTTCCTCAGGTTTTTATTCCTTTTCTCTTGTCTTTAACCACTCTCCTGGTTTGCTACATGCACCAGCCCTTGAAGACCATCTTCTTACCCTGACAGTCTGTGTCATCATTTATAACATCATTCTCGTAATTTGTGGTTGCTGGGTTGTTTCCGTATTCCACCATAGTCAACAGCGGAGGGTGTCTTCATGCTCACTTTCACTTCTGCTCATTTAGCTTGAGAGGACAAAGTTCTCAGCATGTAATTGCTGATTATAAAGCTCTATGTAGTTTGAGCCTTACACTGGTGATTTTTAAGAGGGCTGAAGCTTATGTTTCATGTTGCCACCAGAGTGTAGTGAGTTCATAAGTTTTAGTCTAACAGTGGCAACATTAGGAGCTGGGGGAAATATTACTTGGAAAGGTGAAAACTTCTATTTTAGTTTGCTTTATTTTTATTGCATTAATTATAGGCTGAACAATTTACTGTTTTGTGGTGCCTTTGTTGATTTTGTTCTATTTTGCATATTTATATTCTGAGGTCTGATGTTTTCCTTATAAATTTAAATGAGGGTATATATAGTTTGAGCTTTAAAAACACTCTTTGTCATATGGAATATAGATATCTCCCTTGATATAATATCCTTGTGATTTTAGACTTACCATTTTTCCAATTGTACAGAAGTTTTAAATTTTTTATGCATTCAAATCTGTCACTCTTTTCCTTCATGATTTATTCCAGTGCTTCAAAGCTGAAGTTACTGTTCTTTCACAAATCTGATAAATATTCTATTCCATCTCCTGCTGGTCTTTCTGTCATTCAAATTTTTTTTTTTGTATTTAGCTCCTTAATCTGTATGAAGGTTATTTTTGTATAGAGTACAAAATATGTGTCTTATATGATGGTTTCCCAAAATTATTTGGGAAATAATTTCAATTTGATTTATTAAATAATTCTTATGATACATTTTATTATAGAAAACTTTTCTATTATGTTACATTTTTATAAATAATTTATTCTATTTCTGTATTTTTCCAATCTGTTCCATTGATCTGTGTTTCTGTTTTTGTGCCAGGAACAAAAAGACTTAAATGGTGTTACTTTAAAATGGGCTCTCAAACCTACTAAGACTCCCCCTTTTTTGTTCTTTTAAGAAGTCTTATTAAATATTACTTTCAAACTTTGTCTAGATATATTAAAGAAATTTTTAAGTTGATGATACGCATCTTGTTAGGATATTTGCTGGAGTTTAAATTGTTACTTTAATATCTAAATAATTAACACTCTACCACTCATTAAATGTGTGAAAATGGAAAAGTTAAACTTCACTAACCCTTGCTTTCATCAGTAAAATGGGGATAATGAAACACTCCTATATTATGTGATATCTTGGAAAGATTGAAAACACTGCACATGTTACTGACTGGGCAAAGTAAATGCATGTTAAAGTTTTGCTTTTATTGCTACTAATTCTGTTAAGTACTTGTTTGAAGAGTCTGAGTTTCAAATGTCTTCTTCAGAGGCTGAAGTGATAATATAGTGGATTGGGAAGTCACCTTGCATGTGGCCAACCTAGGTTCAATGGGCACACCATTTGGTTCCCTGGCCCAGCCAGAAGTGATCCTTGAGTACAGGGATAGAAAAAAACACCCACAGGCCACAGGTCTAGCCCCTAAAAACAAAAGATAAAAAAAAAGTCTTCAACTGTTTTTGTCTGTCTCTCTCCAAATACATCACTTGTATCACTTGTTTTCCCATCGTTCATCGATTTGCTCTAGTGGGCACCAGTAACATCTCTGTGTGTCCTGTTGTGTGCTAGTAGAGCCCAAGGGTATCTGCTCACTCCAGGAACACAAAGAGCCTCAAACCATTCATTCAGGTCATGGGAATGAGATTTATAATTGTTACTGGTTTTTGGCATATCAAATACCAAATACATACTATTTTTTGCATATTTGGGCATATCAAATGCCAAGTGCATACTATTAAAATAAAATGTGAATCTTTTTCCACTTCATAAGCATGATGATTGGGTATTCGCATGTTTGTGTGATATGTGCCTCCCTTAAAACTTGTTACACACTTGGCATATTGTTCATCTGACATGAAAAATAAAATAAAAAGCTTTCTGTAACACCTACAATGTGCCAACTCTCCTAGCTTCTTTAAATGCACCCTTTTCATTGAGTCATTTCTCTAATTAACTTTGTCCAAAATCAAAAGAAACACTATAATTAATGATTAGAGTTTTATGGAATTATAAAATTAATGACTAAAGTTTTATAAAAGGTAAGCAGTTAGGACACATACCTAGCCTGCCCCTGATCCAGTTTGCTTCCCTGCACCACATGGTTCTTCAAGCATCTGCAGGTGCAGCTCTTGACGTCCCTGGCCTGACCTAAGTAGTTTCAGTATCCCAGCCATTGTTGGGCCAGGAAAACATTACATCTTCAAGGCATTGAGCCACTAACCCATTGGTGCCTTGAACTTATATTAGACACTGGTCACCCAAGAACCTCTGATGGGTCCTTCAAGCCTCCAAAGCACTGTGTGGAAGCCTCCCCAAATAAAATATAATCATAAGAAAATAGAATTAAAACTGAATTGCCTCCCAATTATTACAGAAAAAGTTCAGTTTGATTTTTAGTTATAGATCTAAACTATAGATCAAAAGCACTGCAAAGGTTTTAACAGTTCTATTTTTCTTTCTTTCTTTCTTTCTTTTTTTTTTTTTTGGCTTTTTGGGTCACACCTGGCAATGCTCAGGGGTTTCTCCTGGCTCTGCCCTCAGGAATTACTCCTGGCGGTGCTCGGGGACCATATGGGATGCCGGGGATCGAACTCAGGCCAGCACAGGCCGGCCGTGTGCAAGGCAAATACCCTACCCGCTGGACTATCGCTCCAGCCCCAGTTCTATTTTTCTTAATATCATTCACTGTAAGTGTTATATAACAGAAATTTTATAAAACTGACTTAGGATTTCTGTTATATTTAATCAATGGAGTCTATCAGACTATGTTTTGAAAATCATTTTCTACTCTACATCTTCGTATAGTGTGAGGAGGAAAAAATGCCTTGGATTTTAAAATCTCATACAATCTCATTCTCTATTATGAAAAACTCTTTCCTTTTCATTTTCAGTTATTATATAAGAGAGCTCAATTTAAAACATCACTGATAAAATCTTTTTTTTGTAACTATAAAAATAAAATAGTTCCTCTGACCTTCTAATAAATAAATGTGTATTTATTAAGTACAAATACATCTTTATAAAGTATGTTATATTTAAAATTTCTATACTATTGCAAAGTTAGCAATGAATTAAAATATATGTTGCTTGACACTCTCACTCAGAATTGTCTAATTGGATACCCTTGGAAATTTTGGTCTTTTGTCTTACAAAAGCAATCAAAATTAATGAAAAGGTAGTTGCTTTTAAACTTATAAAACACCTTTTCTAAATATGTATCTCTATATTCTACATAATTCCAAATCATGGATTTTATAATACAAGTATATATCTTAATGTCAAAGCTGTACTAATTTGGGTACTTACATTTTTTAAATTCTGGGGGCAGGAGAATTGCGGGCCACGTGGTTCATCAATAAATGCTGGAGATCATAGGTGACTACAAGAGTATGCCACCCACACGGCAGAGCCTGGCTAGCTACCCATGTCGTATTTGATATGCCAGATACCAGTAACAATTATAGACCTCATTCCCATGACCTGATGGAATGGTTTGAGGTTCTTTATGTTCCTGGAGCAAGCAGATGCCCTTTAGCTCTGCTAGCATGAGACAGGACATATGGAGATGTTACTGGTGCCCGCTCGAGCAAATCGATGATGAACGGGAAGGCAGTGATAAAGTGGTTAAAGTATGACTAAAGATTTTATGTGAAAGCACATATATACGTGCATATGTGTGCACATGCATAATAAAGCATATTATTTGAAAATTTTACAAATATATTTATAATACATATTTTAATGGAAATCAGAGGTACAAAATATATTCACTGTATCACTGTCTTCCCGTTCATCGTCGATTTGCTTGAGCGGGCACCAGTAACATCTCCATATGACCTGCCTCATGCTAGTAGAGCCCAAGGGCATCTACTTGCTCCAGGAACATAAAGAGCCTCAAACCATTCCATCAGGTCATGGGAATGAGGTCTATAATTGTTACTGGTATCTGGCATATCAAATACGACACGAGTAGCTTGCCAGGCTCTGCCGTGCGGGTAGCATACTCTTGTAGTCAACAAAATATATTAAATTGAAAAATTTCAAACATAAAACTCAGAGAGATAGTGCAGGGATTAAGGCCCTTGCCTTAACATGGTGACCTGAAATTCTGGCGCAGCCTATGGTTCCTTGAGTAGCACAGATGATGACCTTCAGTTCCTGACACCACATATGGTACCTTAGGTATAACATATGGCATATCAAGCACTGCTAGAAGTGACGTCTGGGCACAGAGCAAGAAATAGTCCCTGAGCACTGCTGATGTGGCCCAAACTCTAAACCCTGCCAAAATTTGCAATCTTATAAAATACTTTTGTTAGATATCTAATCTATGAACGTAGGGTATTTTTGTTAGGCTATAGAATGCTGATGAATTCAAAAGCCGGAGAGGTGATACAGCTGGTAGGGTGATAGCATTGCACTCAACTCACCCGAGTTCAATCCTTGGCAAACGATTTGGCTCCCAGCCCACTGAAAGCGATCCCTGACCATAGAGCCAAGAGTAAGCCACGTGCTCCACCACGCGTGTGGCACAAACTAATAATAAGTACATTTCAGAAATAGTTTTTGTAATAAAGGCAGTTCACAAAAATTCACACAAAAGCTTTTAGTATAACCTTCCAAAGGAATCCACTTAAGTTAAAGTACTGGATAGAAAAGTAAATTCACTTAAATAAGCCTCTTTGCTCCAATTTTCTTATGTCAGTTTCTGCTTCAGACTGTGTCAAACTGGTCCATGGCTTCTAGCATCGCCTCCACTCAAAGGCTTCTCTTCTGACTTCTGGAAGAGGAGGAATAATATCCCCTGAATTACTTCATTTCTCTCTTTAGAGACCTTCCTCATACTTGCTCCATGAAATGCAGCTTCTAAATGATGCATTCAGAGCCCTGGGATCCTGCTTTTCCTCCACCTCCACTTCTCCTCTTGGAAGTTCTTTCCTCTTCCCCATTCTTGTGTTCTTCTTATTTTTGATTTCTTAATTCTAGATGTTCCCTTTAAAGTCTTACTCCATCCATGGTCCCAATTTCCCCAAGTGGTATAAAATGCATACATGTGCATTTACAGATACATAAATATTCACATATGTATACATGCATATGTACATGTATGCATCTTCATACAGGATGTAAACCACAGCATAGTGATAACTTGTGTGGCTTCAATGATCCTTTAAAAATATTAATGTTTGGGGACCTGAAAGATTATACAGTGGGTAGAGAACTTGTCTTGCACATAGCCAACCAGGGGTTGGTTTCTGGTACCCCATTTGGTTCCCCAAGCCCAGCCAGGAGTGGTTCCTAAATACAGAGCTAGGAGTAAGCCCTGACAATGCTGAATATGGCCCACCCCAAAAAAGTTGAAGTTCAAATACTAGCCTGTGGTTTGACCTCTGTGTCAGGATGCTCTTTTATGTGTACAGTGCAGAGAAAGTATAGCAGTGTGATTTCTTTTTAGTTAGTGCAAGGCCAATAAAGTAATTTTTCTCTCTCCCCTCACAAAGACTCTCATGCTTTTCTGAAAATCTCATTCAAGCTCCCTTCTTGATCACTGTGATCTGCTCCATATTGATATTTCCAAGTGGGAAAAAAAGATTGGAATAGATTCAGATATTTCAAGGTAAAGAACAAGGGTCAAACCATAATCAGGAAAAGATCTGAACTGACCCAATTCCTATTTGTACAAGAACATGGCTAGTGCAGGAAATAAAACAGGCTGTAAAAGTAAACATTGGAAACCCCAGGGTCTGCAGTTAGCAGGATGTAAAAATGCATGTGTCACCAATACGGGTGTCCAGATGAGCCTTAGCCACTTGCTTTATCAATATATGACACATCTACTCAGTAAACAAAGTCATCACTTATTCCCAGGACTTACAAAATTATCTTTTGAGTTCAGGTTGACCCAGCACCTCGGGAAAGGGCTATCATAAGCTCTAGCAGCAGCTTCTCTGGGGCATGCTCAGAATTTGCATTCCCTGTAGACAGATTCTTAGTATCATGCACTGTGATTGCAAATTTGGTCAGATTTGGCAGAAAGTTAGACATTTCATAAAATAATTAAATAAAGCATGTGATATGAGTGCCCTTCAGAGGTCCTTGGTTAAAAGCCTTTATAAACACTTACAGTGTGATAGTCTTTGGAATGGAAACAGAAATCTGGTTACGGCATTTTTATAGGCTCTATTTTGCATGGTAAGTTTTAACTCCCACTTTGCCAGAGTGAGTTAATATTGCCTTTTTTTCTATTTTTTTTTAGCTATTGATATTTGGATAGGACAACTTAGAAGAGTTTCATAAAATGCAAATGACTATTGTGTCCTCTTTCATCTGGTCCCTTACAAAAACACTCAAGGATTTCTGCAACTTTTTTTAATAGACTATGTGAATCTACTTTCTGTTCATGTCTACTCTGCCTAATTCAGTAAAAAATGTGTATAATGAAGATCCTGAATTTAGATAATATATTCAGGGCAAAACGCATCATTTAAGCCATCTTTCACTATACAAAATTATTCCTAATAGTATTCCTTTAACTTTAAAGCTCCACTAACCCAAATAACTACCTTTAGTACTCATCAATGCTACCTATGTTTCCTCTGGTGTGTTCCATTTGGAAGATATTACATTTTCAGTGTGATTTGGTGAGAGGATGATTATTCTATAATGCTGGGATTTTGTGTTTGGATGACCTGGGATGGTCAAGAAAAGAAAGCAAAAGTCTGTTGAGAGTGGGGTAGGGGAGACGGGGCAGAGCATAATTTTGAAGACTTGACTAGCAGAGGTTTAGAAGCACCCATAAGAGACATCAGGGAAAATATGGCAGTTAGACACAGTGTGCTAACAGCAAAATCCCAGTCACTATGATTTCAAGACAAACAACTTCAGGACTGAAGATACAGTCTATTAGTCTTCAACAAAGAGTATTACAAGACCCTGAAAAAAATAGTATATAAAAAAGAGGATTTAATAAAAAAAGCAAAAAAAAATGAGTAGCATCTTGATAAAGTACAAGGAAGATAATTGTAGGTAATAGACAAGATATTGGTAGTTAATTAGAAGTACATGCTGTTCTGAAAATAAAGAACAGGTATCTCCAGGAGGAAGATAAGATGTGTGTGTGGGAAAGGAAAAAGATATGTTGAAGTAACACATTTCAAAGGGGAGGTACTTCCTCTCTTAGTAATTTATTTCTTTGACAGATAATTTGGTATATGTTTTGTCTGTCAAGGAACATACTTCATTGCTCCAATAATAAGTGTAAAAACCACAAAACCTTAGTGAAGTGAAACAGCAAACATTTATTGCCCATGCATCGGTAGATAAGTGGGAAAAGGGTATTGTTGGGTAGCTAATTCTAACTAAATTTACTCAGTGGTGACTCTGTTTCATGTTCTAGGCTAACCAGGACATGTTCTCATGGCAGTGACTTGAAGACATGTTCCCAACTGCTATTATATGCTTGGATAAAGCAAATCGCATAGCCAAATTCAACAATAAAAGATGGTATATACATGACACCACCCCAGTGTAAAATCAGAACAAGTCATATGATTAAAAATCAATATCAGTGGAGCATATAACCATGGAAATGTGTTAAAAATTATTCCGTAGGGCAACCTGATAGATTAAAAAAAAGGATTGTCCATTGGAAACTAGCAAAGCAGGAATAATTTGACAAGATATAGAATATGCAATAATAAACCCTAATGATATTTAAATAAGTCCGTTGCCACATGACACCATGGGAAACTCAGTTGGATTCAGCAAATGCTTTGTGGCAAAAGCTATGCAAAATACCATAGGGATAAATCTAAATGAAAATGACATAAACTTTCCATCAAAGAGCCCGGAGTGATAGCACAGTGGTAAGATATTTGCCTTGTATTTGGCTGACCCAGGTTCAATCCCTGGCATCCCATATGGTCCCTTGATCTCTGCCAGAAGTAATTCTTGAGCAAAGAGCCAGGAATAATCCTTGAGTTTCATTGGGTGTGTCCCTAAAAGCCAAATGTACTTATAAAGTTCATATGGCTCATTTTGTCTTACATTACCTATAGCCCTGACCGCTCCCTTTTAAGTAACAACTAGTTGGTATTAGTATGTGAGGTAAATTTAATACCAATTTTTAATACCAAAATTGGTATTAAAATGTGAGGGTTTTTTTGGCTTTATTATTTTGTATGTGTTTTTTTTTTTTTGGTATACAACATATGATAGAAATCACCTGATATTTGTCCTTAATTTCTGACTTCACGACTATTTTATAGGTCTAGTTATACTTCCCAATACTATCTTCTATCACTATCTTCCATTTCATCATCTATTAGCTTGAGTGGGCACCAGTAATATCTCCATATGTCCTGTCTCATGCTAGTAGAGCCCAAGGCCATCTGCTTGCTCCAGGAACATAAAGAGCCTCAAACCATTATATTAGGTCATGGGAATGACCTAATATAATTGTTACTGGTATTTGGCATATCAAATGCTACATGGGCAGCTTGCCAGGCTTGCCGTGTGGGTGGCATACTCTTGCAATCACCTCTAAATTTAGCATTTATTGATGAACTGGGCGGCCGCAGTGGCCACGCCAAGCCAGGCTGTGATGGGCTTGTCTGCTGGGTGGAGTTCTGACCAGAGGAAAGTCCGGATATAGAAAATGGCAGCCCTCATGGATTGGGGGTTGGTCTGGCTTGCTGCAAGGCTCTGCTGAGGTGGCGGGCCAGGGCTAAAACCCGCCATCCCTCCCAGGTGGCTCTTGAGCGGCTGGGCACAGGGAGAGCAAGTAACAGCTCTGCCCCATGTCTGTGAGTCTCTGGATCAGCATACCTGGGCTGGACTGAAAAGAAAAACTACTGCAGTACTACTACTACTACTTTGTCTTTTTTTTGTTTGTTTTTGCTTTTTTGGGTTACACCCAGCATGCTCAGGGATTTCTCCTGGCTCTGCACTCAGGAATTACTCCTGGCGGTGCTCGGGGACCATATGGGATGCTGGAGATCAAACCCAGACAGGATTGGGCCAGCTGTGTGCAAGGCAAACACCCTACCTGCTGGGCTATCGCTCCGGGCTATCGCTCTACAGGGTGGGTGTCCATGATCTGGGCTGTGATAGGCTCATCTGCTGGGTGGAGTTCTGACGAGGGAAAAGTCTGGATGTGGAAAAAGGCTGCCCTCATGGAGTTGGGGGGAGTCGTCTGGCTTGTTGCAAGGCTCTGCTGGGGTGGCAGGCCAGGGCTAGAACTCACCATCCCTCCCCTGGCACCTCGTGAGTGGCGGGCACAGGGAGAGCAAGTAGCAGCTCTGCCCCATGTCTGTGAGTGTCTGGATCAGCATACCTGGGCAGGATTGAAAAAAAATACTACTGCAGGGTGGGTGTCAATGATCCTGGCTGTGATAGACTCATCTGCTGGGTGGAGTTCTGATGAGGGGGAAGTCCGGATGTGGAAAATGGAGGTCCTCATGGATTGGCGGGGGGTCGTCTGGTTTGTTGCAATGCTCTGCTGGGGTGGCGGGCCAGAAAAAGGAATAGTTTCTGGCAAATCTTCTGGTTTATAATAGTGCTGAGTATATGTTAAATCAAAAATCAGTCCAAGTTCTTCATTCTGTTCTTGAATTTTTGTTAAAAAAGATCTAAGGGAGAAAAACATTCTTCTGGAGCAAGTTTCTCTTGAAAGCTCTCTCAGGAACATGGCTTCCGCCCTTCTTTTTAGCTGGGGGACGTCCTGAAAAGCCGCATCCCTGACCCCAGCCGCCATGGGAATGATGCTAATACTTCCCAATAGTAGAATTTTATTACTTTTAAAGTTGTCCATTGAGTATATATCCCACTTAGAGAAAGGCTGGGCTGATGCAGACTCCTTCCCTCAGGACCCTCAGAGAATTCATCCTGAGGGAAATCTTTATATTTCATTTCCACCAGGTTTTAGGGAATGCTGTTTTCTGGTGAGCAGGGCATAGAACTCTGTGAAACACTCTGTCATTTTTAAAACAACAAGCACATGCAAAAGCACTTGCTTTATGGAAGCCAAGTCTTGGGGACAGTGCACCAGCGAATGTGTAGGGTGCCTGCCCTGCAACGGCCACCTCTGCTTTGATCCTTGGCATCCTATCCGGTAACTGAGCACTTTCAGGAGTAATTCCTGAGTACAGAACCAAGAATAATTCTAGAGCATTGCTGGGTGTGGCCCCAAAACAAACAAAAAGAAAGCACAAACCATCTTTCAGTAGGTTGCCATAGCTTTTTCTCAGCAATGAGTATATAGAAGTAGTTTTAACTGTTTTTCCACTGAAACTGTATGTTGATAAGGACTGAATTTATTTTTCAGTAACACTTTTAGACATTTATATTCTATTATACTCTGACAAGAACAATTGTTTACCTAATTTAATTCATACTTACTAAAATCTCTCTATGAAGTAGATTTAATTGTTATCTCTTTGAAATTAGAATCATATGTCAAACATCTCAATGTTTAATAGATCCTGGTAGAGTAAGTCTGCCCCTAAAGTTCTTAAGTCTGGTCTCTGGCTATTAGTGAAGAGAAGGGAGAATAAAAGGAAAAAAGGCAAAGTGTAATAATGGAGTTATGACAGAAGACAAAGTATAGATGTTACACAGGGTGATCTAGAAAAATAAAGTCAGCTTAAGAGGGAATCAGTATGAAGTAGACAGGTGTGCCAAGGAAAGGGCTTCACTCAGAAGAAGCAGTTGGTTTGTATAACCAGCATTTCTTGTCACATAGGCACCATTTCTAAAGTAAAATGCTTTGGAGAGGGGAGTCAAACTTGAAGCTCAAATAGTTGTGGAGGGCTGGAGAGAGTGTAGTACAGAGGGCTCTGGCCACACCCACCCAGATCCAACTGCCAGTACTACAAGGTACCCCAGCAGCACCAGTGATGATCCTTGAGCACAGACAGAGCAAGGAACAATCTCTGAGAGCAGTGCTAGGTGAGGTCTCCAAGAATACTGTTATAGAGAGGGAATGGAGTAAAGTACAGGGGTTAGGGTGCTTGTCTTGCACATACTTTATATGGTACCATGATCACTTCCAGGAGTGATTCCTGAACACTGATTATCATCTGAAACAAGCAAAGAAAGAAACAAAACCCAAAATAGATATGGAGATAAAGGGTTTTTACTGTCCTATAATCTTAGTCTTGTTCTTGACTTTGCTTTGAAACTAGTTATTAAACTTTCGTGTATAACATTTTATCTTACCAAGCTTCATTATAAAATGGGTATAATAATACTTGATTCATGACGTTGTTGAGAAGATAACTCTAAGATAATGTATAAACTCCCTGGAACTCAAGATATTGTAAATTACCTAAGTGTTATCTATGGTCATTGACAGCAGGTCCCTGATGTTGTATCTTAAGTTCAAACCTTAAGTTCTGCATTTTTATTCATCTGCAGATTGTCTAAACAGTGTTGTTGACAGTATATTCTGTTAATGAAGAAAGAGCAAAGCTTAAGTATCCAAAAAATCACTTGTATCACTTGTCTTCCAATTGTTCATCGATTTGCTTAAGCAGCAACCAGTAACATCTCCATATGTCCTGTTGCAAAGCAAGTGTACCCCCAGGGGCATCTGCTTGCTCCAGGAACAGGAAAAACCTCAAACCATTTCTTCAGGCCATGGGAATGAGGTAGACAATTGTTACTTTTTTTTTTTTTTTTGGGGGCATATCAAATAAAACTCTCTTAAGAGAGTGGCATGGAATGCCTTCAAAGGCATCGAAGAAATAACTAAAAGGGCAAAGAACCTCCAGCTCCGGGCACATCTCTTTGACTCTACCATTCTCCCTGCATTAATATATGTCTCAGAGACCTGGGCTCTACAAAAGCAGGATGAGAATGCTATTCGGGTCTCCCAAAGAAGAATGGAAAGAGCTTTGTTTGGAATATCACGCCTCACTCAAGTGAAAGAAGGAATCGGAGTTCCAACCTCCATCGCTATTCCAGAATCAGGGATGCTGTCTCTTTTGCCAAGGCATCGAAAATCAGATGGGCTGGACATATAATGCGATTTGGAGACAACCGCTGGACTAGAGCCATTACTGACTGGATCCCACGGGATGTCAAAAGGTCATGTGGCCACCCACCTACAAGATGGTCAGACTTCCTTTTCAAGACCCTGAAGGAACGGTTTGAGGCTCCTCATATTCCTGAATCAACCAAATGCCAGTGGGCTGCATTGGCACGTGATAGGGTCCAATGGAAATGTTACTGGCGCCCGCTCGAGCAAATCAATGAATAACGGGATTCAAGTGATCAAGTGATCAAATAAAACACAGGCAGCTTGCCAGGCTCTGCTCTGCCGTGTAGGTGGTATACTCTCAGTAGAAGGCTCTCATCTTGAGCATTTACTGATGAAACTCGATTGGAAAAGATCAGGTTTTTCTCTTGGGTGGAGCTCTGAGGAGCTGTGGAGCCTGGATGTTGAGAATAACTGACCTCATGGTGTGGGGTTTGCTCTGTCTTCCTGCTAGGCTCACTGGAATGACAGGTCACAACTAGAACCTGTGTAGTATGTATACAGTGTACAAATGTGAAAGATCCTGGAAAGGACCTGATCCTAACAAGTAGTACTATCTAAAACAGTCACGCGGCCAATAGCGGCCACGCGCCTATGGAGATGTGGGTCTTGCATGTGTCTCTTCAGGGGTAGCCGGCGTGGAGGTGGAGGAAAGGGTAGAGGAGCCCAAATCCCTGCTCCATGTCCGACCAGCATGGCCCCTCCCCCATATGTGTGAGCTAACCCTTGGAGCAATGCCAGACTCGGCCAGGGGCTGGCCCAGCCCCTTACCAAACACCAGAGGTCTGCTCCATGGGTTGCTTCCACCAAAATAGTATCCAAAAAATATGGTATATAGAAAGAGAATCCTTTAAGCAAGGATTTAGTTGTAGGAGATGTAGAATTGCCTTTCATTTCACAATTCTTTCTGTGAATCTTGTTTACTAATCATGAGACAAACTTGAATACTTGGGAGTTCTGGGTCCTTATCCTATGCTTATACATAAGATGTACTGTGTTTGTATGCCTCTATATGGGAGAGATTAAGCCCTGGAAAATAAGTGGAATTCAAAGAACAAGACAAAAAATAAAGTGAAACATTCTTCCACAGCTCAATAATTATCATCCAAAAACCGACTAAAGGAATTGCATTAGCCATGACTGTATATGTTTAGAAATCTGAAAGCAAAGATATGCATCCTGCATCATTATAAGAAGAATTTTAGGGTCGAGAGAGATAGTTTAACCGGCCAGCAGGTAGGGACTCTGACTTGCATGCAGTCAACCCAAGTTTGATTACCAGCAATACTGATCCCTAGAGTCCACCAGGAATGATTCCCGAGCATAGAGCCAGGGGTAACAACTGAGCACCATTGAATATGGCCCAATGGTGTGTGTGTATATATATGTATATATATATTGTATATATAGACGTATATATACATATATATGTGTGTATATATGTATATATGTGTGTATGTGTGTGTGTGTGTGTGTGTGTGTAAGACAAAGAACCTCTGGCTCCGGGCACATTTCTTTGACTCCACTGTTCTCTCTGCATTAACATACACCTCATAGACCTGGGCCCTATGAAAGCAGGATGAGAATGCTATTCGGGTCTCCCTCCAAAGAGGAATCAAAAGAGCTATGCTTGGAATATCACGCCTCACTCAAGTGAGAGAAGGAATCTGGAGTTCGACCTCCATCACTGTTCCAGAGTCAGGGACACTGTCTCATTTACCAAGGCATTGAAAATCAGATGGGCTAGACATGTAATGTGATTTGGATATGACCGCTGGACTAGAGCCATTACCGACTGGATCCCATGGGATGTCAAAAGATCACTTGGCCTCCCACCTTCTAGACAGACTTCTTTGTCAAGACCATGAACCAATGGTTTGAGGCTCTTTGCAATCCTGAATAAACCAGATGCCATTGGGCTACACTGGCACGTGATAGGGTCAAATGGAAATGTTACTACAGATGTCTAGTGATCTAGTGTGATCTAGTGATATACACGTATATATGTATATATGTGTATATTTAGACTGTATGTTTATATATTTGTGTATACTCTATAATATACATTACATGTATATATACTTTATATATGTACATATTATGTGTATATATACGTATATAAGTACATATAATATATGTAGATATAAACATGTGCATATGTAAATATATGCATATATATATAGATTTATGGGAATCTACCAGTGAAATAGAAGTGGCTCACGTTATGGTACACATGGATACACATAGACATATATGTATGTATCATGTATGATACTGGGTATAAAGATGATTACCTTATTTTTGTTAGGAAAAGAGAAGCATTTGTTACATGTTATAATCACTTTCTATCCTGCCTGGTATTTAATTACTTATTTAACAAATGTTGCAAAACATTTCAAATAGAGTTCTCTGGGAGAACTCTATTCTCAATAAACTTATATGTGTATTCTGTTCACAAGCATATAGACATATAAATAACTATATTATTGAAACTACCCAGTGAATACATACTGTCTCTGCAATGACTGCACATTGACAAAAGACACAGAATATCTTCATTACTTTCATACTTAATAGTTTTATAAGGGTGTTGATGCTCCTAGCATGGACCCAAGAAATGCCTTAAGTGAAGGATCTTTATCCTTTAGCTTAATATAGTTTATGCAAGTAATCATCTTATATATACATGCATTTATTTCCATGCTAGATTAGAGAAATACTTGACTTTTGCATCAAGTTTCACTATATAGAGGTCATTTCTATTGGTATTTACTTTTTAAGAGCTCAATTAGAAGCAGCCTATTTTAAGTGGCTCTTTCATAACCTGGTTCTTTAATAAATAATGTAATAATAATCACAAACTCAGATTTCAACATTGAGTCGGTAATTACTTTTTTTCTATTATATACAAGACAAAACTGATTAGAATGTAATTCTCAGTGAGGTTGCAGTCAGTCCTGGAGTTAAAGTAATGTATTTGAGCTATATATCTACCTAACTCAAACCATATTCTTCATCCTGAAAATCCTCTTCAGAAATGCTATAATATGGAAATGATCACCTCTGCTTTCTCAGTATAAGTACCCTTTTACTTAATTGGCTTTTGTAATGGATGGTCTTATTAGTTATTTTATACTTTTAAAGTTTTATCCCAAACACACAGTCTATTTTGTTTTGTTTTGGGTCAGGACTACACCAAAAAGTGCTCAGGGCTTTCTCTTGGCTGACTCTTGGCAGTGTTCTGGGGACCATATGTAGTGCAAAGAATCAAACATGGAAGAGCCACATGCAATGCAACTGTCCTACCCACAATAAGATCACTCTGGCCTCAAGAGACTTTTTTTTTATTCGAAAAGGATTAAACTTGTGTTCTGCAACTATTTTTCCTTCTAGGGATAAGGCTCATATTTAGAAAAGCCTAGTGGGAAATTATATCATCTACTTTGCCAGTTTATCTTTGTTAAACATAGTAGACATCAAACTGCTTAATTTGCTCTGCCAACCACAGATTAAAAACAAAACTGGGGCTCTCAGGCAGTTAAAATTTTGTGTATACAATATCATTTCACAGAGAATTTTCTTCTAATTTTGTATTCTTGAGTCATTTATAGTCTAATATCTTCCACTCCATGAAGTTTAAATATTTGGTTACTGAGGTGAAGGCCTCTTTATCATCTGTCAGCTTTGCTGTAGAATCTAGACTCAGGTTCCTGATAGCTGAGGACCCTGTAGATTGAAAAACTTGTCATCAGCATCCCTATGTGGTACTTTTTCCCCATATCTTTTTAGGAGCTGAGCACAATAATACATACCACCATGTTTCATGCATTTTCAAAAAGAAGCCATATCACACTCCATTTTATCTTTCTAAATGGATCTCTCTGATAATATTGCTTAGTATATTTTATTTCATCAGCTGGACACAATTATAGCTTACACTGTGAAATGATTACATGGAGGTCCCTGTTTATTTATATATGAATATATGATGAGGTTTTCAATGTCAGGGATTAAACCCAGGAAATCATACTACTGAGCTACATTCCTGCCACCCTTTTCACATACTCTGAGAAACAAATGGTGGGACTTCCTTTCAGCTCTTTTTAGTAAACTAGACTTATGGCCTATAGTGTAGGCATGGGGAACCTCTTTTCTGCTCAGGGCCATTTGAAATATATATAGTAATATATAATATATTATTTACATTATATATATTATATAGATATATCACTTTTATTGCTTGTCTTCCTGTTCATCGATTTGCGCGAGTGGGTACCAGTAACATCTCCATAAGAACTGTTGCATGTTAGTGTAGCCCAAGGGCAATTTATATATATATATATATATATGTATGTATATATAAGAAATACATATTTCAAATTTCAAATTGATACATATATACTTGCTATATATATTTGACATATATATCATCATGTGATTCAAATAATACATGTTTATGAGTCACAGGTTGCCAATGTCTACCCTATCATGGGTCAGACCCCATGATTCCTGGACTTTTTATGGCCTGCAAGCCATACATTCCCTAACTCTTCCATAGAGAGAGCAAAATGATGGCATCATACTAATCTATATCCTTTTCTCTTTTTATTAAAAAATAGTCTTTTACTCACCTGACCAGCATTTATCAACCATATATTTTTATTGTTATTTATTTTTTAATTGACTTACAGTGAGATACACACTTACAAAGCAGTTATACAAGGTTGTTCATGATTGGCTTTCAGTTATATACTGTTCCAACACCCGCCCCTTCACCAGTGCACCCCCAGTTTCCCTCCCACCCTCCCCACTCTATGGCAGGCTCTTTTTTCTCTCTCTCTTTCTTTTTGGGCGTTATGGCTTGTAATATAAATACTGAAATGTTATCATCTATGTATCCCTTTACCTGCTTTTCACACTCAGCTCTTATCTAGAGTGATAATTTCCAATTATTATTGTCATACTGGTCCCTTCTCCATCCTTATTGCTCTCCCCTTCTCAAACACGCACTTGTAGTGAGCTTCCAATCATTGACTAGTCCTCCAAGCCCCTGTTTTCCCTGGTCTTGGATATTAGTCTTAGGTACTTTTTAAGTCCCCAAAATGAATGCAGTCATTCTGTACCTGTTCAATCATATTCTTCACAAGATTGCAATGAATTTGTCACCTGTAAAAGATATGAATAACATTGGTGAGCAACTGTTCTTCTTCGTGTTGAAGGACTTCTCTGGGTGGCTATGACTTTTAATGTACTATTACTAATTGAAGAGTGGGCCAATTTAAATCAAATGCTGCTTCTTCTCTGATTAGTCAAATTTCTGATTTCCTTTTTACAGGACCAAAGATACTCTAGTGTTGACTGGATAAATTCTTAAGTGAATTACAGTGCAGGAGGAAACTAACTTTTTTGGGTTTTTTGGTACTTCATCAGCTAGCTAAATCTTACAGAGCAGCACACACCCTTATTTGCTTAATAATTAAGAAGCAAATGAATGATGAGTGAAAACTGTGATGCTAGATTTCATTTTGGTCCTCATATAATGACCAGTGAGTGGCATGTTGGAATTTTCTTTCAGCCAGAGTATAAGTAAATGGGATAAAGGGGTGGGCTTAGGAATTGTTCAGAAGAACTAGTGAGTATTTATGGTTTGTGGGTTTTTTCTGTATTTGGTCTATTGTTCAGAAGGAGAGCTAGTAAGTGTTCACTTATAGTTTGTTGGTAATTTGTGTTTTTGGTTTTATTGTTTAACTCCACAGGGGTGTTTCAGGAAAGGGTACACCAGTTTTCTACAAAATTCACCCATCTTTGACATAATTAATTGAGAGTTTTCCTCCTTCTGACTACCATAGAGTATTAAGTTCTGTTTCCCCCCAACATTTAAATTAAAAAAAATAAACAAACTCCAAATACCCAATTTTCCAAGATAAATAAACAAAGCGCATATGGTATGCAAACCTGCATTAGAAGATGTTTAGAGGTGTTTTCGAAGACATATTGGAAAATGAGAAAACTGATTTTAAAGAACTTTCAATTGAAAGGATAAATGTCAGAGGGAAAATTACTGTAATGTGTAAAGCTTGTAAAATTGGAACTGTCTCTGCTCACAATCTGAAGTCAATTTCCTTCTTGTGTGCAATAATGGGTGGGGTCTTTGAAATGAAGCTAATATTTCACAAGGTAGCTCAGTAGATTGATATCACAAACGCAGTAAGTACATCACTGTCTCACCAGTAAGAGAAAACATTGCATTTTTCTATTGATTCTGACTTTTTTTTCTAAAGAGAAGTTTTTTTTTATTTAATTTAATAATTTTGTTGTACAACCATGAGATATACAATTACAAAGATTTCATATTTGGATTGTGGTCATACAGTGTTCCAGCACCCAACCCTCCACCACCCAACCCTCCACCAGTGCCCACTTCCCACCACCAGTGTCCCAGATTCCCTCCCCTGTCCCCTAGCCTGCCTCTGTGGGAGGTTCATTATCTCTTAAAGAGAAGTGGGTTTAAGCAGATATCTATTATGACTCTCCTTTAGGAATCTGTAGATACTTCAAATGTAATAGCTTAGAATGTACTGATGGTAGAATGTTCTAAACCAATTGAGTGTGGTAAGAATGAAGATTCCCAGTTCTCAGCTGAGTTCACAGTCTTACGAGTAGGTCATTATCCATTTATCTTGGTTTGACTTCCATGCACTGGTTTGACTTACAGCTATTTTTCAAAACAGTAGGAATTCATTATCACATGGTATTAAAAATAATATATACTTAACTCCCGATCATTGAATTGCGTAATGTGTCTCTCTTGCATTAACAAAGATTCAAATTTCAAACTTTGTAGAAATCCGTAAATGAACTAAGAGACAGGGAGACTTTTTAAATTTCATTAAAGCACCGTGATTTAAAGTTATTCATAGTTGAATTTTTAGACATACAGTGTTCCACTGCTGGACCTATCACCAGTGTCAACTTCGATCCCCCAGTATCACCAGGTTACCTCCCATTCCATCCCAGCCCCCTCCCCAAATCTTTCCAGAAACCTTTACAAAGTTTGTTCTGTTTAATTTAAGAACCATGATTTTACAAAGTTACTGACATTTGAGTTTTAGGCATATAGTATTTTAATAGCAACCCCAAAAGGGTGTCAACGTCCCTCTACCATGTTCCCAAGTTCTTTCCTGACTCCCATCTGCCAATTTGACAGGCACATTACAAAGTTGGTGGTTGCAATGGGATCTCATGTCTTCATGTTGTTGAGTCATACTTTGGACATATACTGTGCCTCCTTTTTGCAATTATTTTTATTTAATTAAAGAAGCATAGTTTATAAAGTTACTCACAGGTGCGTCTTAGGCATGGAATATTCCAACACTAATACAGCGTCAGTTTCCCTCCACCAGTGTTTCCATGTTCCCTCTTATCTCCTCTTCTCACTCTCCCAGAACAGCACTCCACATCCACTTGCTTGCCATTTGACAGTCACAATTCAAAGTTCCATATTTGTAGTTTAGATCTCATATTTTCTGACAAGAGGGAGTCCGATGTGGGAAATGGTGGCCCTTATGGTGTAGGGGGTTCCTCTGGCTTCTTGTGGGGCTCTGCTGGGGTGGCAGGCCAGTACTAGAATCCGCCATCCCCCCCTGATGCCTCATGATCAGCTAGGGACAGAACTGATCACATCAGAACTCCACCCAGCAGAAGAGTCAAGGCGCAGCCCGGCTCGTCACCGACCCACCCTGCAGCAGTTTTTCCTAGCCCGGCCCAGGTATCCCGATCCAGAGACACTCACATGGGGCAAAGATGCTACTTGCTCTCCCTATGCCCAGCTGATCACGAGGCGTCCAGGAGGGATGACATCCCATCTCGTCAGAACTCCACCCAGCAGAAGAGCAGATCACAGCCTGGCTCGCATGGCCACTTGTGGCCGCGCAGTTCATAAATAAGTGCTCGAGTTTTGAGGTGACTACAAGATTATCCTACCCACACAGCAGAGCCTGACATGCTACCCGTGTCCTATTTGACATGCCAAATACCAGTAACAATGTAGACCTCATTCCCATGACTTGATGGAATGGTTTGAGGCTCTTTATATTCCTGGAGTGGGCAGATTCCTTGGGCTATCTCACATGTGACAGGACATATTGAGATGTTACTGGTGCCCGCTTGAGTAATCAATGATCTACGGAAGTCAAGTGATCAAGTAATATCATATTTTCAGTGTTTTGCTCTGTGCTTTGGATATATATTGCTATACCACTCTCCATATCATTGGTATACCTGAGGCCCCTGTCCCTGTTCCTCCATTACTTCCCTGTCTCATTTTCCCTTCTCCCTCAATTATTTCCTTCCATGTCTTCCTCCCTATACTCTGGTGACAAGGGTAAGCTAGGCATTCCTCACTTTACTACATTATATTTCTTTATTCAGTTATTCTATATACCACAGAAAAATACTTATCCTTATTTTCCGGCTTACTTTATGCAACGTGTCTTCCAGTTCCAACCATTTTGAAGCATATTGCTTGGTTTTATCATTCCTTGCATCTATGTAGTATTCCATTGTGTCTATATGCCACATCTTTATAATCCGTTTATCTATCATTGAACACTGGCAGTTATTCCCTCTTAGCTATTGTCATACATGCTTGACAAACATCTTTCGAAGTTTGGTTGTTATTCTTTGGGTATCATGTTTAAGTGTTGTTGATTCTGTGGTTCTGATATTTAGCTATACTCTTCCTTTAGATTACTGATGTACCCAAATCCAAAATACCCATCCCCCGCCCTCTGTTGTTTCCCAACTGTCTCTTCTACCATCCCCACCCTGTATTTATTTCCTTCTCTGTCCTTCTCCCTATCCTGTGGGGACAAGGGATAAGAAGAAAAAAAATTGGGAGCCAATCCTGCTGCTGCTGCATGTGCTTCAGCAATTATTTCCTTGTGACTGCCAGATGTTTAAGGGAAGGTTAAAAAGGAAGGATCAGGGAAGGAGTCTCACAGAGCTGCTTGAGATTGGATTTCTTAGTAGTGCTATTGATTTAATGATGCACATTGTGCTCCAGGTTGCGTCACCTCCAGGATCATTGTTAATTTATTCCTGGAGCCACCAGAGAGACTAAACCTGCTCTAGACAGGGTTGGCGGTGGTACAAATGCGCCCACTTTATTCCACATCTTTTGCCATGAATTTCCACATCTCCATGGACAACATGCCATTTAACCAGATTGCATGCTTAAACTACCCTCTGCAATTGTCAAATCGGGAGAGGGTGATCCAGTGGCTTGTGGTCTAAAAAAGTTAAGTTTTGTGAATCTGGCTTCCCTTCAATTTAAGAGAAGAGAAAGATATTGGCAGTGACCCTGAAAGGATTGGAGAAAACCCAAGGAGAGCACAGCGGTGCTGCAGTGTTTGCTCAGGTTTTTTAGGTGAAGTTCTCAGCCATTCCATTTGTGCGTGCTGAGGGAAAAAGCACAAAGACGCCTTCAGGAGCTAGGTGTGTTTGCGCTGGCTGGGCAGCCCTTTGGAAGTTTGCTGCCTGCTGGGTTTAATTTCAGAATCTCAGCCTATCTTATTTCAGCAGCCGTGGGCAGGACTTTTGTGTTGTGCTTTTCATCTTTGGCCTCATTACCCTTTGCCAGTCACTTGTTGGAGGTTCGAGGTGGGGGTGCAAGAAGCTGGATTTAGCCTTGTCGTTTATTGAATGCTGCTCCAGTTGGTGACGAAGCCCAGGGAAAAAATTATTCCAAGGACAGTGAATGGTAAGACCATCGGGAGGCGCCAGTGCAGTAGAAATCTAATTAAGTTGCTCAGCCAGCACATATGTCTTCATGTCTGTGGGACTCAATTATAGTAAAAATAGATAGGGGAGGGAAGACGATAATCCCTAAATAATTTCTCTTTAAATTTTCATAGTAGCCTACTTCCCACAGATAGCTCCATTCAAAATCTAGAGTGCTTTATTTCTGTGTGCTTGGTGCAATGTGTGCCTAAAAATAGCTGCTGCTTTGTCTGCTCAAGCACATTTCCTCTTACAGTTTCTGCTAAAGTATACTTTGCGGTTGCAGATGCTATCCTGTCTTCCAAAAATATGTAGAATATGTATTGTCTGTTTGCTTATTGGATCTCTCAGAATACAATGTCCTCTGTAAAATACAAACAAAAAAAAAAACCACCTAAGGGAAGCAAATAAATTAGCACTTATTTTCAGTCAAGCTGAAAATTAGAAGATACCTATTTCAATTATCTTTGTAAATCAAGGAATACAAAATCAAGTATATGAATGTGTATATTTTGTAGGTGTTTCTAACTGGGAATTATTTGTATCAAGTAGGCAAGAGATGGGCGTCAGAGGGAAGTGATGAGAGGGATGTTATTTTTTTTGTTAGGGGACCCACACCTGGCTATGTGTAGTGCTTATGTACTCCTGGCAGTGTGCTCAAAAATCACTCCCTTGGGGTGCTCAGGGGACCATATAGAGTGTCGGAATCAAACCATGTTCAGAAACATGCAAGCAAGTGTTCAATCTGCTATACTATGTATCTGAAACACATTTTATTCAGTCTTTCCCCCGTCATTCAGACACATAAAGAGCATCATCTTGGCAGTGTTGATGATCTTGGTAGATCTGACATCTTGGAGACCTTAGAAAAGGGAGCAAATAGTGCTAAAGGTGGTAGTAGAGGGTGATACGGCTCCCAGCAACTGTGCTTGGCCTTCTATTCATGCAATAATCACAGGATTGACTGTGGCTCTGTCCAGTGATCAGAGAATTTATTGTCTAGCTCAGAACACTATGGAAAGTGAGGTGGATGCAGTTAACAGCAATACCAGAAAAAACATGTAAATCAGGACTCCTCTTAGCCAGCCAGTATTTCCAGTTGTTTGTTTTGGACTTATACATATACTAAGACTTCTATGTTTTCTAGATTGGGCACAGCTTCTCTTTATACCCACTGCACCAAGCGTGGGACAGTTAGAATTTACCAGGAGACTACCACCCTGGCTACGCTGAGACTATAGGAAGACTATAGGAAGGATCATACTAGTTTGCTCTAAGCAGGCGAGTGTGACCCTTTCAGTACACAAGAACAAGATACTCAGAATCACCCTGGTGCAGATAATAATAAGAAGGACCTTGTGGGTACCATCTAGATTACATGAAGCTCATGAAATTAAGATGTATTACTTTATATCAGCCCTCTCTCTCTCCAGTGTTTTACATAAGAGATAATCTTGGTAGAAAGGATTAGACCTTGGCATAACCTTTGTTTATACCTACAATAGGGTGTGGCATAACATTCTTTTTAGAGTTCTTTGTTGACATGACCCTCCCGATTGGATTACTTTTGGTGTATGTGGGGGCTGACTTAAGGCCCCTTCACACTTCAACTTTTGCCTTTTGGGCTTTTTAGCTTTCGGCTTTTGGCTCCTCAGCCTTTCGGCTTTTGGCTTTTGGCCTTTTGCTCTTTGGCCTTTTGCTCCTTCTTCTGGGTGGGACTCAGCTCGGATGAGATCCTCTCTCTTTGGTGGGAGACTTAGGCTCTTTTGTATGGTCTAAGTTCGGACCAGAGCTAAAGTTTGTTCATTATATTGGAGTGCTGTGGAAGAGATTTTGTACTATTAAAAGCCTTTTTTGGAACTGCACGGTACTCGTGAATTTTCATCTGTTCTCCCAGCGCCCCTCGAAGGTAGAAGAGAACTTCTGTCCCGACACTGTCGGGAACCCCGGCGGCATTCCCCGACAGCCGCCCACCTGCAAGATGGTCAGACTTCCTTATCAGGACCCTAAACAAACAGTTTGAAGCTCTTAATATCCCTGAAAAAGACAGTGCCATTGAGCTACACTGGCACGTGATAGGGTAAAATGGAAACAGTACTGGTGCCTGCTCGAGCAACTCAATCAGTAATGGATATCAAGTGATCAAGTGATCAAAAAAACAAGAAGTATGTCTTTTAGCCATTTGAATTTCTTTTGAAGAAGTTTCTGTTCACTTTTTCTCCCATATTTTGATGGGTTTGAATTTTTTTCTTGTAAAGTTTATTAGTGCCTTATATATCTTGGATTTTAACTTGTTATCAGATGGGTACTGAATAAATATTCTTCACCAATATGTTGGCTCTTTGTGACTTGTTCACTGTTTCTTTCAAGGTTCAGATGCTTCTTAGTTTCATGTAGTCTCATTTATCTTTGTCTCTACTTTCTTGTTCAGTGTCAGTATTAAAACCAAAATGCACAAAAAGAGAGAGAGAACCAGACGGACAGATAGACAGACAGATGGAGAGATAGATGCACAGAGACAGAGACAGAGAGACAGAGACAAAGGTCGCAAATTTCCAACATTTCTTATTTTTGTGGAAATATTTTGTATATTAATTAATATATGAAAGTTTATAGGTACTACATCA
>JAJIBD010011517.1:0-32511 GCA_021461705.1 Cryptotis parvus | reverse complement strand
TTCATTGCAGCACTAGTCACAGTAGCCAGAACCTTAAAAATAGCACAAGTGCCTGAGAGTAGATGAGAGGATAAAGAAACTATGGTATATTTACATAATGGAATACTATACAGCCCCTTGGTAAAATAAAGTCATAAAATTTGCTTATAAATGAATAGACATGGAGAGTATCATGCTGAGTGAAATGAGGCAGAGGGGGAGAGACAGGCATAGAATGATTCCCCTCATTTGAGGAATATAAAAATAGTATGAAACTAATACCCAAGGACTGTAAAAATGAGGGCCAGGAGGGCCATGTTTGGGGGCCAGCCTTGTTAGTAGGGTGGGGAGTGCAGTCAGTACAGAGAAGGGAGCCACTAGGACAATGATAGTTGGAAATGATAATTCTGAACAAGAACTGAGTGTTAAAAGGAGGTAAAGTGATATATATATACATATATATATACATATATGTATATATATGTATATATATCTCATAACCTCATAACCTTTCAGTTTTTTCATGTATTGCAAACCACAATAACTAAAAAAGGAGAGACAGAGACAGAGAGGGAGAGTGAGAGAGAAAGAGAGAGAGAAAGAGAGAAAGAGAGAGAACAGAAAGGTTTCTGCTATAGAGCCAGGCTGCTAGGGAAGAGAGGCGGTGGGAGGAAAACTGGAGACACTGGTGGTGGGAAATGTGCACTTCGCAAAGGAGTGGGTATTGCAAACCTGTATGGCAAAATCCCAGTATAAACAACCTGTGTCTCTCATGGTGAGTCAATTAAATATATAATTTTTAAAAGAAAATATTAGGAAGAATAAAAATGGTAATGATATTTTTCAAGGAGATTGGACAAAAAATTCTAAAATTTGTATGGAAAGTCAAAGCATTTGAGAGTCAAAGAAGAACAACGAGGCTTTTGTGCTTCCTAACTTCAAACTCTATTGCAAAAGGGCTGGTAATTAAAAGTATGAAAATATTAGGAAGAATAAAATGGTAATGGTATTTTTTCAAGGATATTAGACAAATAATTCTAAAATTTGTATGGAAAGTCAAAGCATTTGAGAGTCAAAGAAGAAAAATGAGGCTTTATGCTTCCTAACTTCAAACGCTATTGCAAAGGGCTGGTAATTAAAGGTATGATTTTGAAACAAAAAATAGAGCAATAAAATATAACAGAGAGCCCAGAAATCCATACATGTATGAATATCCAATCTGTGACAAATCTTGGTCATATTATGGAGAGGGAAAGTCTATTCAGTAAGTATTCTAGTATTATCAACATGATTATATCTATTCAAAAAGCATACAATACAATATATGTAATGAAGTGAAGAATTTGATGATATTGAAAATGGAAGAAAGGACATTGTATGGATTAAAGTTGGTGGATTATAGTGTACAGGTATCAAAAACTATCTTTAGAAAAAGAGGGAATATTTCATCTTGAAAAGGGTGGGAAGGGCAAAGAAGCAAGTGCTCGTTAGAGTTTGATATGATTGTGGGACTCAACAGTTTTCTCTGAATATCTTGAATAAAGTCAGGATTCTGATTATCTGCAGAGAGATGAGGATGAGGAGGGGGGGTAAATAGAGCTGAGAATTATCTGTTGAAAATGAAGGTACTTCAGATTATCTGTTAAAAAGAGGAAGGAGGGGTGTAAGGATGTTAGGGAGTGTTCAAAATCAACATGGCTGATAATGGTGAATTGGTGAAATCTAATGATTAAATTAATATATTGCAACAGTAATTTAACTAGTAAAGGAATCTAATAATGACCACGGGAAGGATAGTAAACTCTAAATTTTGTGTGTGTGCATGAGTAATTTAATATATTCAGTGAAAGGAAAGAAGGGTACTGTATCACCAAATCTAAGAATATTTGAATTAGTAAATTTGGGTGAGGTAGGTAATACAAAAAAATAGTACATGATTTTCTCTCATTTTCTAGTTTTTTTTTTTTTTTTTTTAGCCACACCCAGCAGTGCTCAGAAGTTACTCTTGGCTCTACAGTCAGGAATTACTCCTGGTAGTGTAGGGGCCAGACCCTAACAAGCCAGACCACCCCCTCACTCCACGGCGCTGCCATTTTCCACATTTGGACTTCCCTCTCGTCAGAACTCCACCCAGCAGACCAGCCCATCACAGCCCAGATCATCGACACCCACCCTGCAGCAGTTTCTTCCTCAATCCGGCCCAGAACTCCACCCAGCAGACCAGCTCAACACAGCCCAGATCATCGACACCCACCCTGCAGCGCTCCTCAATCCGGCCAAGAACTCCACCCAGCAGACCAGCCCATCACAGCCTGGATCATCGACACCCACCCTGCAGCAGTTTCTTCCCAATCCGGCCAGGTATGCTGGTCAGAGTCTCCAGACATGGGGCAGAGCTGTTCCTTGCTCTCCTGTGCACAGCCGTTCGTGAGGCAGTCGGGAGGCATGCGGGTTCTAGGCCCGGCCCACCACCTCGGCAGAGCCTCACAACAAGCCAGACCACCCCCCACTCCACAGGCGCCGCCATTTTTCCACATTTGGACTTCTCTCGTCAGAACTCTACCCAGAGACCAGCCCATCACAGCCCGGCCTGGGCAAAATGCTTTATTTGGAGGTGCTAAAGAGTTTGCCCCCCGCGGCAAGCCTGGAAGCTTCTCATGTTGTACTTGATATGCCAATTCCAGTAACAATTATATTAGGTCATTCCCAGGACCTAATATAATGGTTTGAGACTCTTATGTTCCTGTAGCAAGCCGATACCCGCTCACTGCATGTACAGGACATATGGGAATTACTGGTGCCCGCTCTAGCAAATAGATGATCAATGGGAAGTTCGATGTGATCGGGGTGCTTAGGGGACGCCAGGATAGAAACAGGTTAGTCATGTGCAAGACTGTGGTTCTGGCCCCTCTCATTATCTAGTTATGAAAACATGATTTTTACAGCTAGTAATTAATTTTAAGAGTTCAATATATATAGAAAAGTATTGTTGATTCAACTACTATTAACAAGTTAATGAATAGGTAATCATATATACATAGAATATACATAAATATGATCTAAAGTTTTTAAATGTATAGTCATTGTGCAGATCACTACCCATCTGGAACCTGCTCAATTCATAGACATTTTCAATTTGGCTTCTAGGCAGTCTCCTAGCAATGAAGCAGTGCCTCCATGAATACAAAATGTTTTATGGATAAACTAGAACCATAACTTTCCTGCTATTCTCCTAACCTTTGAGATTCAAATGTAAAATCCAATATCACAGATGACAAATTTTTATAGGATCAAGACATGACCTGAAATTACTTTCATTGCACTGAAACAGTTGCACTATGATCTAGAAAATCATAGTTTGTTCAGATCAGTGGGTCTCATTATTCCTTGCTTAATATTGCAGGTTTAAGTTCAACTTAAATACATCTCATTTGTTAGAAAGGTGTTGAAATTCAATGTGTACTGATCACATTTCATAGCATTTCAATTATCTTGTAATTTCATTGAAATTTGTTGACAGAATCATGTCATTCCTACCAGACAACTGTGTCTAATTTTTTATTCAATGGTGCATTTTATTTAAAAGGTATTTGTTTATAATTATTTGTATTTCTCAGTATCCATACAATGCAAAACTTTGAAAAGTATCTTAATCTTAGCTAACTGTATTGCAGAAAATAATCAAGGCAACATATGGCAATCTGTTCTAGTTTTTTAAAACTTTTTTTGACTTCTTTTTGCAATTTTAAATTCTCTCAGTGATTTTATCTCATGGAGATTTAGACAGTCTTATTCACTACTTAAGTATTCTTCTAAGTGCACCACCTTGCTTCCTAAGACGTTCAGTTTGGAACCATAATTTTAACTTTTGTTTTAGCCCCAGGTCTTGTGCCAGTCATGAAAAGCTTGGCAACAATGTTCCTCAGATCAAAGGTTCCATACGGCATAATTCTCTGTGTATATGCTTTAATCTATTCTGATGTGATATATGAAACTGAATATATATGATAAGTACAGGAGTCAGAACTCCATGTAAGTCAAATGATATAGGAATTTAACAAAGAATTAAGATCTTTCAAGATTCTGTCCTGCTGTTATTTGTTTTGGAAGAATTTTTTAATTTCCAGTGATTTGTCTAAATCCTTAAGATAAAAAGGATAAAAGCATTTTTCTCCCTACTGGAAATCTTTGTTGTTTTCGGTCTTTTGGTAGGTACCAAAGCCACTTTTGGTCCAAGCCTACCTGTTGTGGAAAAACTTGGTGGTAATCAAGGGGCTACTTCCAGCTCAGGGTTAGTGGTGGTATGGGGAGTGTCATAACCTTTGGTGCTTAAGGGATCTTATGGTTCCTGGATTGAATCTGAAGCTCTTAAATGCAAAGTCCCCACTCCAGCAATTAAGAAATCTTCCTGGGCCCTGTGGGGAAACTATTATTGTTCTTCCTTGTTTATAGAAGTAATGCCTTTGCAGCTTTGGTCAAAATTTCTGATTCTAGTCTCAAAAATTAGGTGGACAGGATAAGGCAGATCCTAATAAATTTGAAGCATTTTTGTGGATTAATGTATGCTTTCTCTTGGTATAATTTCATATTTCAAATAGTTTCTGCATTAACTGCTGCTGTTCAATATTTCACCATTCTCCTCTGCTTATTTTTTGTTTGTTTGGTGGCGGATATGTCTGTCTGTACTCAGAGCTATCTCTCTAGTCACACAAAAACTCCCTATTCCTCCACATCTCCCCCATACCCGCCCCCAACACACTGAAGATTCAGATCTTTATTCATAGCCAAAGTAGAAATGTCTTACTTTAATTTTTTCAATTTCAATTAAGTGTTGAAATTCCTTGACCTTCCATTAGGATTCAAAGAACTATTGATTACCGGCCACCTGCCCCTCGAGGTGTTGCAGGTGTGGCTATGGTGCCCAGGCTGCGTTGGCAGGTCGCAGACAGGAGAGTAGACTTGTCTACACCTTCAGGGCTCTGCCGTATGGGCCCTGGATGGTGGATGGTCTGACATAAGAAGAACAGTGTGCAACCACGCAAGAGACTTAGATAACAAAGTAGACTTCCCAGGATCTTTCACATCTGTACAACATAATGATCATTGTAGTTGTAACAAACTGGGGAGGGTTGATGGGGAATGAGAAACTATAATGTCATATAGAAAATCACTACTGAATATACACGTAGATAATTGCATCATAAACTGTAAGGCAAGTCACAAGGTGTAGGAGAACAGAAAGAAATACAGAGACAGAAATAGAGATAGAGAGAAATACGAGAGACTCAGATGCACAGGGGGAGATCTGCCATCCAGCTCTCCCTAGCTCAGCTGACCATGAGGTGCCCAGGAGACAAGATGGGTTTTGGGAGTGGACCCATCACTTCTGTAGGGCCTCGGAAGCAGCTAGATGAGACTCTCTCACCATAATAGCCGCCATTTTCACAGCCCGAACCCAACAGCTCATTAGAATCCACACAAAAGAGACATTGATCTCAAGACCAGCTCAGAGCAGGCGAGTTTGAGTCCCAGGTAGGTGGCTCTCGGAGGCAGAAGTCACCGGGCATTCCTGGAGATGGAGCTGGGATACCCCCCTCCCTCTCTGACCCATCCTGGAGGCCTGGTGGCACTGTCCACGAACTGCCTCAGGGCTCGCGGCCATGATGCAGAGACTCAGACACATGGGGGAGAGCTGCCATCCGGCTCTCCCCTAGCTCAGCTGACCATGAAGCTCCCAGGAGGCAAGATGGGTTTTGGGAGTGGGCCCATCACCTCTGTAGGGCCTCCAGAAGCAGCCAGATGAGACTCTCTCACCATAATAACCACCATTTTCATGGTCTGAACCCCACAGCTTATTAGAACCTACTCAAGAGAGATGCTGATCTCAAGACCAGCTCAGAGCAACAGAGTTTGAGCCCAGGTAGCTGGCTCTTGGAGGCCGAAGTCACCGGGCATTCCTGGAGATGGAGCTGGGATCCCCATTCCCCTCTCTCACCTGTTCCAGAGGCCTGGTGGCCCCTCCTACAAACTGCCTCAGGGCTCTCAGCCATGATGCAGAGACTCAGACACACCGGGGAGAGCTGCCATCTGGCTCTCTCCTAGGTCAGCTGACCATGAGGCTCCCAGGAGGCAAGATGGGTTTTGGGAGTGGGCCCATCATCTCTGCAGGGCCTCAGAAGCAGCTGGATGAGAATCGCTCACCATAATAGCTGCCATTTTTGTGGTCCATACCCAGTACATCAAACTAGTGGAACCAATCATGTTATAGAATACATTACAATCTACAATGTGTAAGAAAGGGAAGTGAAAGGAGAGAGAGAGAAAGAGAGAAAGGAGTTAAAGAACCTGCCATGGAGGCAGGCTGGGGGAGGGGAAGGGAGGTGGGGACATTGGTGGTGGAAGATGAGCAGGGGTGGAGGGATGGGTGTTGGAACACTGTAGAACCCAAATTCAAACATGAACATCTTGTAATTGTATATCTAACAGTGGCATAATAAAATATTTTAAAAAAAGAACTGTTGATTAGTAATGTAAAGCATTACTCTGTTGTTCTTACAAACTTTGCCCTTTACTATACTGGGAGTTAATTCATTGTCATAACAGTATTTAGGCCTCATTTTCTTCCTCTAGGGCTACCTCCCTTTTATTTCTACATCATTCCTTAACTCCTTTTCTGATCATATTCCTTTTTGAGATTGACAAGATCTGGCAGTTTCTATGTGGAATGGCAAAAGAAATTTCCCTATTATATTCTTGCTAAAAGTAGTTTCATTTATACAATTGTGGAGAATTTCCAGCATGTCTCAGTTTTAATGATTTTGTTGAAAATTTATTTTATTTTCCAAACATGAAAAGCTGTTATAATAAGAAGCCCATTTCCCCTCCCCCACCTTTTATCTTATGGAAGTTTCTTTAATAAATGATTTAACTGGTTCCCCTCCCTTTTTCATTTGTCGAATAGAATATGAAGTTTTCCTTGAATAAGAACAATTGATTTTCTTTGGTTGGCACATCATTATCTCGAAATTTCTCTTAATTCTCCTCTAAGAGTTACATAATTTTTTTTTTTTTTTATTTTCTTCTTTTGCTTATCTTTTAATCCAGTATTTGGTTTAAAACTCAAATATTTGATTGTGCTAATTCCAACTTATTATTTTTATAATAGTGCTGTTTTAGACCTCAGTTTTCTTTTGAGATTTGAAATCTCTTTTGTTACTTCATTTGTTGCTGTACTGCTTCAACTGTATACTTTTCAGTAATGATGAAAGAAACTCATCATTGTCGATGAGTTTTTCTAAATTACAAGTGACTCATTTTGAAGACCTTACTCTCTGTTCCTTTGTGGCATTTAATTTATAATTAATTTCTTTCACGTTTTGTTCCTTTTTAGTTTAAGAAAACATTTTTTCTCTAGTTTTTCTCTCCCTGTCTTGATCAATTTCGAGTTCAAATAAAAAATTGCTTCTTGGCCCTGTGGCAACTCCAGCCATAGCATGCAGTCTCAAATGCTGCTGGGAAGCTGGAACTCAGCTCTCTCCAGGCTTAGCTGACCATGGGGCTCCCAGGAGGACAGATGGGTTTTGGGAGTGGGCCCATCACCTCTGGGGGGTTCCCAGAAGCAGCTGGATGAGACTCACCCACAACACTAGCCACCACCTTCGCTGCCTGGATGCTGGGATGCTGCCTCAAGACCAGATTAACAGAGCAAAACGTGCTCAAGCCCAGGTAGGCAGCTCCCAGAGGCGGGAATCACTGGGAATTCATCAGATGGAGCCAGGGGTCGGCCCTTCTCCCCTCCATTGTGTCAAGCCTGGTTGGCCCTGCCCAGGAGCTGGCCTGGGGCTACCAGTCATAGCATGCAGTCTCAAACTGAGGAAGCTGCAACTCGGCTCTTCCCAGGCTTAGCTGTCCATGGGGCTCCCAGGAGGACAGATGGGTTTTGGGAGTGGGCCCATCACCTCTGGAGGGTCCCGGAAGCAGCCGGATGAGACTTCGCCGACCACACTAGCTGCCACTTTCGCTGTCCGGACTCTGGGATACTACCTCAAGACCAGATTAACAGAGCAAAACCTTCACTGTCCAGATGCTGACCATGAGACCCCTAAGTTGCTTGCAGCCACATGGTCCATCAAACTAGTGGGAACAATTATATCCTTTAATATACTGCACTCTATGATGTGAGGAAAGTTGGGTGGGAGGGGGAGATAGAGAGGAGAGTAAGGACATACAGAACCCACCAAGTAGTTGAGAGGTGGGGACATTGGTGATGGGAGATGGGTTCGGGTGGAGGGATGGCTGTTGGAACACTGTAGAACCAAAACTTTACATGAGCATCTTTCAATTGTATGTGTGTATGGTGTATGGTGGGATACATTGTGGTGTATGGTGGGATACATATGGTGGGTTCTAGCCCTGGCCCGCCACTCCAGCAGAGCCTCGCAACAAGCCAGATGACCCCCACTCCATGAGAGCCTCCATTTTCCACATCCGGACTTTCCCCTCATCAGAACTCCACCCAGCTGACCAGCCTATCACAGCCCGGCTGATCGAGACCCACCCTGCATCAGTCTTTTTTAAATCCTTCCCAGGTATGCCCAGGTATGCTGATCCAGAGACTCACAGACATGGGGCAGAGCTGCTACAGGCTCTCCCTGTGCCAAGCCACTCACAAGGCGCCTGGGAGGAATGGCGGGTTCTAGCCCTGGTCTGCCACCCCAGCAGAGCCTCGCAACAAGCCAGACAATCCCCCACTCTGTGAGGGCCTCCATTTTCCACATCCGGACTTCCCCCTCGTCAGAACTCCACCCAGCAGACCAGCCTATCACAGCCCGGCTTGTGCGGCTTCTTTTGGCCGTGTGGTTCATCAATAAATTCTGGATTTAGAGATGACTACAAGAGTAGACTACCCGCACGGCAGAGCCTGGCAAGCTACCTGTGTCATATTTGATATGCCAAATACCAGTAACAATTATAGACCTCATTCCCCTGACCTGACTGAATGGTTTGAGGCTCTTTATGTTCCTGGAGCAAACAGGTGCCCTTGGGCTCACTTGCATGAGACAGGACATATGGAGATGTTACTGGTTCCCGCTCGAGCAAATCGATGATGAACGGGAAGAAGTGATACAGTGAATAAAATTTGAGGGGAAAATGAAACAAAAAAATAAGAAAAAAAAAAAAACATAAAAAAAATCAAATAAACAGAGCAAAGGAGTCTGTTCTCCTAGAAAAAAAATTGCTTCTTGTGATTAGAAACATTATTAAGCTATGCAAGAGGAAGTCTTCATCTACCTCCACCCACATGAAGTCTAAAATTGTGAGGCTAATATTTTAGTGTGTATGTCCATATTTTCCATTTAGCTATTAATATGTAATAATTTACATATTCATATTTATAGACATGCATCTACTTTTTATTTATATTTTTTTTTTGTTTTGGGGGGCCACACCCAGAAATGCTAAGGGGTTACTCCTGGCTCTGCATTCAGGAATCACTCCTGGCTGTTACTTGGGAGGAACATATGAATGCCAGGTATCCATCTCAGGTTGGCCATGTTCTAGGCAAGTGTCTTAGCCTCTGTTCCGTCTCTCCATCACCTCTACTGTTTATATCTTTAAAAATAATTAGCTTACTCTATTTACTTCTTAAAAATACCTTTAAAGGGGCCAGAGCGATAGCACAGCGAGTAGGGAGTTTGCCTTGCACGTGGCAGGCCCATGCATCTCATATGGTCCCCGAGAACTGCCAGGAGTGAAGAGCCAGGAGTAATCCCTGAGCATCACCGGGTTGACACAAAAAAGCAAAAAAAAAAAAACCTTTAAAAATTGTTTTAAAGAAACTTAATTACTTAAAATTATCTTCTAAGCCATTGTTCTAGTTGCTTAATAATTTTATGATTATGTTAAAAATTTATTCTTTTCTTTTTTTTGCTTTTTGGGTCACACCGCAGATCACTCAGGGGTTACTCCTGGCTCTGCACTCAGGAATCACTCCCTGGCGGTGCTCAGGGGACCATATGGGATGCTGGGGGATCGAACCCGGTAAAAATTTATTCTTATTCAACTATTTTTATTCATGTCTATTATACATAATAGTAGATACCAAAGTACTGTGTTTTGTAACATTAGTTACTAATGCTTTTATATCACTTGATCACTTGTTCTCTTGAATCCCATTATTCATCAATTTGTTTCAGCAGGTGCCAGTAACATATCCATTGAACCCTATCCCGTGCCAATGTAGCCCAATGGCATCTGGTTGATTCAGGAATATGAAGAGCCTCAAACAATTCCTTCAGGGTCTTTACAAGGGAAGTCTGACCATCGTGTAGGTGGGCGGCCATGTGATATTTTGACATCCCGTGGGATCCAGTCAGTAAGCGGCTCTAGTCCAGTGGTCATCTCCAAATCGGATTACATGTCCAGCCCATCTGATTTTCTATGCCTTGGCAAACGAGACAGCATCCCTGATTCTGGAATAGTGACAGAGGTCAGAACTCCGAATTCCTTCTCCCACTTGAGTGAAGCGTGATATTCGAAGCATAGCTCTTTCGATTCCTCTCTGGGAGACCCAAATAGCATTCTCATCCTGCTTTCATAGGGCCCAGGTCTCTGAGGCGTATGTTCATGCAGGGAGAATGGTGGAGTCAAAGAGATTGTGCCCGGAGCTGGAGGTTCTTTGTCCTTTTAGCTATTTCTTCAATGCCTCTGAAGGCATTCCATGCCGCTCTCTTCCTCATGCACAGCTCAGGTTTTAGGTCGTTCATCATGTTGATTTCTGGACCTAGGTACACATGACTGCTGCATTCAGAGATGTCTGTTCCATTGAGAGTGAATGGGGCCTCCAGAACTAGTTCATTTCTCATGAACATAGTTTTCTTCAGATTCAGCTGTAGACCTACCTTTCCACATTCTCGGTCAAAGTCAGCCAGCATTTGTGCCACTTGGCTAATGTTTGGTGTTATTAGAACGATGTCATCAGCGAAGCGGAGGTGGTGTAGTTGCCGACCATCTATCTTCACTCCCATTCCTTCCCATCTAATTGTCGCATGATGTTCTCGAGGGTGGCGCTGAAGAGTTTTGGTGAAATGGTATCACCCCCGTTGAACCCCTCTTTTCACATTAATGATCACTTCTTTGTAGAATGGTGAGATCCTGGTGGTGAATCCATAATACAGCTCACGAAGGATCTTGATGTATTGGGTTTGAACACCCTGTTTGACTAGGGCTTCGATGACTGCTTAAGTCTCCACAGAATCAAAGGCTTTCTGTAAATCAATGAACGTGAGACAGAGTGGCGTCTTGTACTCCCTACAAACCTCAATGAGTTTTGTTACTGTGTGGATATGGTCGATTGTGCTGAATCCTTTCTGGAAGCTAGCTTGCTTGTATGGTTGTCCTTCATCTAGTATTCTGCCAATCCTCTTCAGGATGACTCATGTAAACAGCTTGTAGATGACGGACAACAGGCAGGTGGGGCGATAGTTGCCGATGTCGTGAATGTCTTCCTTCTTTAACAGAAAAAGAGATTTGAGTAAGAGTCATAGATAATCTTCTCCATTGCCTTTCTGGAAGATGTGATAGATCCATCAGGGCGTCGGAGGGCAGTCATCTTGGTCATATAGTTGGCGAAGGACAGGCGGCGGTGCGAATGCTTTTCCCGGCTTCTGCTGCATCTTCCAGTATTTCTGCTCTTCTGTCTTTGAGGTCTTCTTTTATAGCTTCTCCGCACCATTTAGCAAGCTTGAACGTTAGCATTTGGTCTCCTGAGGCTTGCGCCTTGCCACGTTGGCGAATGAGCTCGAGAGTTTTTGAAGATAGTCGTCCTTTAGTGTCTTTCTCTCTCTCGGCATTCTTCGCACAATCATGGAGGTGCTGAAGCAGTTGGTTGTATTCTTCATCGATGTCGTCAATGGTGGTATCTTTCCCATGTTGCTGCAATGGTGCCAAAGAGTTCCCAGTTGGTGGTCATTCTGGGAGTTCTCTTCTTAAACTTTGCAGCCTTTTCTCCCCGTTGCGTGAAGTAGAATTTTTGCCCGAAGGAGACGGTGGTCCCATCCTGTTTGGAATTTGGGGACGACAGCTACGTCAGTCAGACAAAACCGTCTATTGAAGATGATGTGGTCAATTTCATTGTGGAACTGTCCACCAGGAGATTCCCATATCCAACGTTTCTCTTCAGCCTTCTGGAACTGTGAGTTCCCATGAATGATCTTGGTGGACATGATGAACTCAGATAGACTCTCTTCCTGTTCGTTCCATTCTAGGCCATGGGTCCCGATGTGGAGTTCTTCAGCCTATCTTCTTGGTCCTATCTTGGCATTAAAATCACTGACTATGATCTTGTAGAAAGTGTGATCTTTTTTTATAGAACTCCTCCAGTTCCACGTAGAATTTCTCAATTTCATCTCCTTTGTATGTGGATGTTGGTGTGTAGACAATAAAGATAGAAATTGTTGACAGTGGGCCACATCTCTTAAAGTGTAATCATCCTATTCGGTTTGTTAGCCGTTCAAATGAATCAATGTTGACGGCCATGTTCGTGTTGACAAGGACACCAACGCCACTGTCGCCTCTTTTCCTTGCATGTTCCAAGGAACAATACTTCTCAGGTGTCAAATACAGCGTGATGCGACTGACGCCTCCTCGTCTCAGTCAGACCAATGATGTCGTACTTGATCTCTTGCGCTTGCACCATCAGATCCTCAATATATGCTTCCAATGCCAGCATACGTGCATTGAAAGTACAAAAAATCATTTTAGTCCTTCTTCGTTTGGCAGCCTAGGATGGCCGTGAAATTTTATGAGGCACTGCTTGTTCAGCAAGAAAGGCGAACATGCAGTGCCGAATGCTTTTATATATGCTGAATTAATTCTAAAAAGGGAAGTAAGTGGGGCAGAGGATATATACTTAATTATTTATAGACATAGTTAGATATGTTTCCAGAATGTTCACAACAATTGACATTTAATATATATTTAAATAAACAGTTGATACTTTTTAGCATTGCATGTATTGCCTGTTTCCCATTATGTTTGTCAAGAGTGTATGGGACAGATGTTATCAAAAGGTTATATTTTGCTTATAATATGGTTGAAAATTATATTAGTTTTATTTGCATATCTTTGCTATACATGAGAATGCCTTCTCTGAAAGCTCTCATTATATTATTTGTCCATTTTTCTATTGAGTTGAATTTCATTTGCACATAAATATGTACTTATTCTCTGTCTTTTAATGCTTTGTCCTTTACGTTTCACAGATTGTTTATCTAGTCTCTTGGGTGCCTTTATCAAGTATTTATCAAATATTTATCTTTATCAAATATTTTATCTTAATTTTTATTGTTTTTTATTATAACCTCATAGATCTCTTTCTCTGCAGAGTTAAATAATAAGCCTTTAATCATGTGTCATTTCTTGTACAGTTTTTAATTTTTTTTAATTTCCTCCTGCAGTTTCTAATTATCTTGTTTTTAAAATTTCATAATTTCATAATCCTTCACATTTATTTTCTGTTGTTTATTCCAACTCTCCTAACCCCACTGCTAACCTTAAGATCTCCTTCTTAAACCTCCCCTTTCCTTGCTCCTGTGCCCGTGTGGAACACCTGTCTGTGGTGGTGCTCTAGGTGCTCTTTTGCTGTGACCACACTGTTCCTGATCATACTATTTCTTAAGCTGATGACTTCATTCTTCATTTTGATGCCTTTCAAGAAAGGTATGAAGAATATAAAATATGAAATGTAGGTTCCTTGTTTGCAGAAGATTACTCTTTATTTTGCTTATGCACTTAATAATTTAAGCTGGTAAAATAAATTTATGCTGCAAATGTTTTTCTTCTGCATTTACTTAAACATATATAATGCTCAGTAAAAGTAAAATTCAAATATAATTCTTGTCCTTTTTTTGTCTTCTCAATTCCTTGTGAAAAAAATATAGAATATTTTCTTTAGCCTATTGTTTTTAAATCTAATTATAAGGTATTCAACATTAAAAAGGAAAAAGCTACCCCAAACCCTAAATCTGAGGAGATTTCTCAAAGGTTGATTGTGTGCTTTCCTCGTCATTTTGGTCCTCTGTGCCCTGCTGTGTATGGGATATTTGTTATTTTTCTACGCAGTCTGTGATTTTCTATTGTGTCAGTCTGAGGTGAGCAGGAAACTTGTCTTTTCCCCATTTTACTTCTCTTTTTGAAATTTTCCTAGTGGGGCATTAGAATTCCTGGGAAAAAAAGTCTCTTGGGTCCTTTATTTTTCTTTATGATTATCTCTTTTTCATATGTTTTTTTTTCCTGTGGGCATACCTGCCTGCTTTACACTCAGAGATCACTTCCGGTGGTGCTTGTGGGTGCAAATAGGTTACCAGGATCGAACGTGGTCTGTGTGCAAGGTAGACTCACTCTGCTGTCACTGACTCCTTAGCTCTTATTTTTAAATCACTTAGGAGAGTGTTAGCATTGTTTTCAGTCTATGACAATATTTTAGAAAACTATTTAAAAATTTGTGTTTTCTTGTTTTTATTTTCAAATTATCCCAATTTAACAATGAAAATATTTTAAAGTAGCTATGTTGTTACCAAATAAGTTTCTTTGTTTTTTAAAATTTGGGGCCACGCCGAGTAGAGCTGTGGGGGTAGGGTCAGGGGCAATCTTGGGTAAGTGATTGGATCCAGAGATGTTTAGCTACTCAGGCCATCAAGTGCTTAGTGGCCACTAGGGCTACGCCCCTGTGATTCTAGGGTGGGAGGGGTTGGGCTGCAGAGGAGGGCCATGCAGTGCCAGAAGTCCAATTCTAGCATGAGATATGAGCTGTCTTCCTGATCCCTAAATACTGTTTATTTCACTCTGGGATTTCTTTTTATTTTTGAATTATATATTTTTCCATTTTGGTCATTTTAATGCAATTTACAAGGAAATATTAGACTTCAGAATGCTCCAGACACTGGTCTAGGTACCATGGATTCATAGTAAATAGAATGACAACCATGCTTCATTGAATGTTCTTAGAATCAGAAAGATACACTATATTGATGAATAGAAATGGGTGGTAGCGTAAAGGAATTTCCTACTATGGGAACTTACCAATGAGGTGAACAATGACAGGATTGTTCAGAAGAACCTGTCTAAGGAACTGAACCTGAAAATAATTGCTGGTTTTCTTGAGCCAGGCTTCTTACATGGTGGAGTGGGATATAGGTTTGGCAACTAAATATAGAGGACATGCAAGTTTTAAAACAGCAAAATGTATCTGAACATGCAGTCCAAAGAAATTAATGCAAAATCCATTTGTGTAATGAATTCAAGGTAATGTTGGCAACACTCAACCATGTTACATTTATTGGATAAAACAAGGTCACAAGTGGAGAAGGTTGGAGAAGCTCTTATCTGGGTGAAGATTGGGCGAAAGGTATTTAAACAGATAGAATAGCACTTCTGAAACGTCTGGCATTTGGGACAGCCTTTAGAAATCTCTAGTACTTCCAAGATCAATGTGTTTACAGCTAACTAAGAACGTGGGTAAATGACATGAGAAGAAACAAGGAAAGTGAGCCAGGCCAAAGTCATCTGGGACCCTCCAGCTCAATAAGGGCTCTGTATTTCATTCAGAGTGAGAAAGGTATCCTTCAGATGGAGTCCAGCAGGGGGCTTAGTCAATTTTGATTTTTATTTCTGAACGATCCCTCTGGCTCCTCAGTGGAAACTGTATTGTTGAGAATCAGAATAAAAGTCAAGGTTGGAAGTAGAGATGTTAAAAGGCTATGGTGGCTATTCCCAGTGGTAGATGATATTGTCTTCAACTTTGGTGGTGTCATTCACTGGAAGAAAAACAATTGCTGGGTTTGGAATTTGTTTTTGCAGTAAAGCCTGACAAAAGTTGCTTTTGAACTGAGGAAAAGGATTTAACAGCAACTCATAGGCTTTGGTTTAAGCAATTGAATGAAAGACACATTGACATTTTCTTGAGCAATTGAGTTTCTGGATGTATCATTTGCCGAATGAGAGTAGAACAGAAAAAGATGAGAAATGGTGAGCTAAGAGATCTTGGTTTATTAAAGTTTCAAGATACTTAAAAGAGCTCTTCTGATATAAATATGTGAGGTACATATTAGAAGCACTTGAGACAATGGGATTAACTTTTATCCACATCAAAGGATAATAATAAAAATTTGATAGATTTCTAGATATGTGGGCAGAGTCAATGGAATGTAAGACTTTGCTTCCTAATCAGAACAGACTTACCTTTAATTTTGGAGCACAAAACAGAATGTAGAGGATTTTATGCTCCATATATGATTACAGCAGCTACCCTAGTTTATTATACATATATTTTTTAGATTTATATTACAAAGAAATTTTATTTCTCTTAAGTATAAATGTTTGGTGGCCCTTTGTGTATAATAGGTATGCATGATGTTAATGAATGTGAAATATTAAAATTTTATATAAAAGCCTTTAGCCTGGTGCCAGAGTGATAGCACAGCAGGTAGGGCATTTACCTTGCATGCGGTCGAACAGGGTTTGAGTCACCGGCATCCCATATGCTCGAGAGTACCTCTGGGAGTAAATCCTTGAGTGTAGAGCCAGGAATAAACCCCTGAGCATGGCCGGGTGTGACCCAAAAAACAAAATAACTAAACAAACAAATAAATGAGTAATAAATAAAAAAGATTTCTTGCAAAAAACCCTTTAGCCCATCTACTTTTTTAGCTTAATTTTTTTGGGGGATCACACTCAGCGATGCTCAGGGATTATTCTTGTCTCTGTACTCAGGAAGTACTCCTGGCAGTGCTCTTGGGACCATATGGCATGCTGGGGATTAAACCTGGGTTGGCAGAATGAAACATGAGAACCTAGAAGAAATGGATAAATTCCTGAAGTTCCTATAACCTCCCACGATTGAAACAAGAAGACCTCCAATACCTGAATAAGCCCTATTGCCATCGAGGAAATTGAAACAGTAATTAAAAGTCTGCCCAAACACAAAAGCCCAGGTCCAGATGGGTTCACTAGTGAATTCTGCCAAACCTTTAAGGGCGACCTATTGCCTCTCCTGTTCAAGCTCTTCCAGGAAATAGAAGAAACAGAAACACTCCCAAACAGCTTCTACGAGGCACACACCACCCTGATACCCAAAACAGGGAGAGACAACACAAAGAAGAAAAATTACAGACCAATGTCCTTAATGAACACAGATGCTCAGATCTTCAACAAAATACTAGCAAACAGAATCCAAAGACTCATCAAAAGATCATACATCATGACCAAGTAGGATTCATCCCGGGAATGCAAGGATGGTTCAACATTCGCAAATCAATCAACATAATACATCATATCAATAAGAGAAAAAAAAAAACCATATGATTCTATCAATAGATGCAGAAAAAGCATTTGACAAGAACCAGCACCCATTCATGATTAAAACCCTCCAGAAAATGGGAATTGAAGGAAGCTTCCTCAAGATATTCAAAGCCACCTACCAAAAGCCCACAGCGAGTATCATTCTCAATGGGGAAAAATTGAAAGCTTTCCCCCTTAAGATCAGGAACACGACAAGGGTTGCCCTCTCTCACCTCTTTTTATTCAATATAGTACTGGAAGTACTCGCCATAGCAATCAGAGAAGAAAAAGGACATTAAGGGCATCCAGATAGGCAAGGAAGAAATCAAGCTATCATTATTTGCAAATGACATGATATTATAATTAGACAACCCCTAAACTCTCGACCCCAAAACTCTTACAAACAATAGATATGTATAGTAGAGTGGCAGGGTACAAAATCAATATCCAAAAGTCGGTGGCTTTCCTATTCACAAATAACGAAAGAGAAGAAAGGGATATTAAGAAATCGATTCCATTCACAATTGTACCACAGAAAATCAAATACCTAGGAATCAGGCTTAACCAAGTGTGTAAAGGACCTATACAAAGAGAACTACAAGACTTGCTTCAAGAAATAAAAGAGGACACAAGGAAATGAAAACACATTCCCTGTTCATGGATGGGGAGAATTAACATTGTCAAGATGGTAATACTCTCTAGAGCTTTGTACAGATTCAATGCGGTTCCCATAAGGATACCCATAATATTCTTTAAAGAAATTGACCAAACACTCCTGAAATTCGTATGGAACAATAAATCCCCACGGATAGCTAAAGCAATCCTTGGGAAAAAGGAAGATGGGAGGCATCACCTTTCCCAACCTCAAACTGTACTACAAAGCAGCAGTAATAAAAACAGCGTGGTACTGAAATAAAAACAGACCTGTGGATCTATGGAATAGAATTGAGTATCCTGACATCCACCCTCAAAGACATGATCACTTAATATTTGATAAAGATGCAAAGAGTCCAAATTGGAGTAAGGAAAGCCTCTTCAAGAAGTGGTGCTGGGAAAACTGGACAACTACATGTAAAAAAAAAGAATTTGGACCTGTGTCTAACAACTTGCAAAAAAAATCAATCAAAATGGATTAAAGATCTCAATATCAGACCTGAATCCATTAAGTACATTGAAGAAAATATAGGAAAAACCCTCCACGACATTGAAGCTAAAGACATCTTCAAAGGTGAAACACCATTAACAAAACAACTAGAAGAAAAGATAAACATATGGGACTACATGAAACTAAAGAGCTTCTGAACCTCAAAAGAAACAGTGACTAAGATACAAAGGCAGTCCACAGAATGGGAAAGAATATTCACCCAATACCCATCTGATAAGGGGTTAATATCCAGGACATATCAGGCACTGGTACAGCTACATAAGAAGAAAACAGCCAACACCATTAAAAAGCGGGGAGAAGAGATGAACAGAAATTTTGACAAGGAAGAAATTCGAATGGCCAAAAGGCATATGAAAAAATGCTCATCATCACTAATCATCAGAGAGATGCAAATCAAAACAACAAGATATCATTTTACACCACAGAGACTGGCACATATTCATAAGAGCAAGAACAACAAGTGCTGGCATGGATGCGGGGAAAGGGGACTCTCATACATTGTTGGTGGGAATGTCGACTTGTACAACCTTTCTGGAAAACAATATGGACATTCCTCCAAAGACTAGGAATTGAGCTCCCTTTTGACCCAGCCATACCACTCCTGGGAATATACCCTGGGAAGCCAAAAACACACAGCGGAAACACAATCCGCACTTTTATTTTCATAGCAGCACTATTCACAATAGCCAGAACCTGGAAACAACCAGTATGCCAGAGAACTTATGAATGGATAAAGAAACTTTGGTACATCTACACAATGGCATTCTATGCAGCTGTTAGGAAAAATTGAAGTTATGAAATTTGCCTATAAATGGATGGACGTGGAAAGGATCATGTTGAGTGAAATTAGTCAGAAGGAAAGAGAGAGACATAGAATGACTGCATTTATTTGCATGACACAAATATATCAGGTGGTCTTACCAAAAGTGGAAATTACCGCAAATGTGAGGGAGTCAGAGGTAAGGTAAGACAGAGAAGGGAACATGTGTGAATAAATGTTGAAAGGGCTGATACCAACATAGAACTGAGCATTAAAAACAGGCAAAACAAATGCACATGATGGCTTCCAAGTGTATGTAGTGCAACCCACAATGTGTAGGAGAAGGAAGGAGAGAGAGAGGGAGAAAGAAAAGAGATAAAGAACCTGCCATTTAGGCAGGCTATGGGAGGGGAGGAATTGGGGACATTGGTGGTGGGAAATGAGGCACTGGTGGAGGGTGGGTGCTGGAACACTATGTGACCGAAACCCTCAAACATGAACAACAATGTTGTAATTGTATATCTCACGGTAGTATAATAAAATGTTTAATTAAAAATAAAAAAAAACCTGGGTTGGCAGAGTGTAAGGCAAATGCTTCACCCACTGTCCTATCGCGTGGCCCCCCCATATATTCTCATGCTAGTTTCTTCATAATCAAGACTATCAATAGTTCCATACACTTCCCATAATTCTCAATCAGGCTTCTTATGAAGTTATCCAGCGATGCTTAAAAATTTAATTCCATTGTTTCAATTGCTAATGATATGCTGATATTTCTGACAGACTCTGTATACCAAGAAGTCTCTATGATACTGATATTCCTGATGAGCAAACTGACATTTTCTACTGCTGAAAAATCATCTGCTTTTATTTTTCTCCCATGCTACTGCTTTCAATTTCTTCTAGAACTTTACAGAACTACTCCATTCACAGTGACTCTCACTTCTACCATGTTGCTGGATCATTGCCTTGTTGATTTATTCTTGTTTACGTAGATATAAAAAAGGAGCAGAGTGGTATTAGTTTGGCTGACTACCATCTTGCAATAAGACATTTTGTTGTTGTTGTCTTTAGGCCACACCCTAGCAGTATTTTGGGCTTAGTCCTGGTTTTGCACTCAGGGATCACTGCTGTTAGGGCTTGAAGACCATATATGATACTCGGATCAAACCCAGCTTGGCTGTGTGCAAGGCAAGCACTCTATTTTCTGCACTTTTGCTTTGGTCCCAACACTTTAATTTTTAGGACAAAAAAGTTTGTCTTTTAGAGAAGGGAATCTTCATCTTTATTTTTTACATTATATATACACATGTATGTATCATATATATGTATATGCATATACACATGTTATATGTGGTTTATACATATACACACAATATATATCTGTATATATATACATATATATTACCTGTAGTATTTTTGCTTAGTTCCCATCACTTATATGTTGTATTGACATTTAATAGTGAGTTCACACCTTCTGTGATCTTCATGTGCGTGTATCCAATTTCCTTGATGAACTCCAGTTTCAGGTACTCGGCCATCTGGAAGGTCTTAAACACGCGGAAGATGTTGCCAATGATGTCCTCGGGGAGTAACCCAGGTGCCACAGGTGCGCTAGGATCTTGTAAGCCTCATGGATGTTGGCACTCACGCAGTGCTGGATCATTTCCTTCACCAGCAGGGGGTGTGGCTCTTCACAGACCTTGAACACATTCTAGCTGTTAATGTAGCTAAAGCCAGAGAAAGTCGACTGCAAGTTGCTCAGAGCCTGCCGCATGTCCCCCTGCGCCGTGAAGACAATGGCCTCCAGGCCGTCCTCCGTGTGTGGCACCTGCTCCAGCTCGATGGCGGCGCAGCAGCCGGCTCAGGACCTGGGCGTCCGTCAGCTTGGAGTAGCGCAGGGACGGCACAGCGGGACTGGATGGTCTCTATGATTTTGTCTGAGGCGTTGCAGGCAAGCGCGAAGCATGTGGTCTTGGAGTAGATCTCCATGGTTCTCCTCAGGGCCTGCTGCGTGCGCCGTCCATGCTGTCTGCCTAGTCCAGGATGGACGAGGATCATGAGCGATCATCAGATCTTGTGGTGCCCCTTTGGGCAGAGTGACTTTCTGCGTGCAAACATCTTGACTTTATTCCTCACCACATCGATGCCCCTGTCGTTGGATGCGTTGAGTTCCAGCACCGCGTCCTTCAGGGCAGGCCCCAGCAGGCCATGGGCCAGAGCGCGGGATGCTGGTGGTCTTGCGGTCCCCGGAGGGCCTGCAATGATGATGTTGGGGGCGTTCCCTTCTCTCGCGAAGACCTCCAGCCTGCTGACTGTGTCTTCCTTACCAACAATCTCCACGCGGCTTGACGGGTCTGTACTTCTCAACCCACGGCAGCTCGTAGTGGCCTGTGCCGCTGGAAGCTGGGCAGGTTCCGCGCTGAGCACTCACCCTTGCCGCCATCAGCCTCCAGAGCCTCCAGACATGGACTGGAGACATGGAGATAGAGACTCACAGACATAGGGCAGAGCTGATACTTGCTCTCCCTGTGCCCAGCCGCTCACGAGGTGCCCAGGAGGGATGGTGGGCTCTAGCCCTGGCCCGCCACCCCAGCAGAGGCTTGCAACAGGCCAGACGACCCCCCACTCCATGAGGGCTTCCATATTCCACATCTGGACTTCTCTCTGGTCAGAACTCCACCCAGCAGACCAGCCTATCACAGACCGGCTAGCGGCTGCTGCGGGCATGGGGTTCGTCAATAAATGCTGGACTTAGAGATGACTACAAGAGTATGCTACCTGCGGCAGAGCCTGGCAAGCTACCCGTGTTGTATTTGATATGCCAAATAGCAGTAACAATTATAGACCTCATTCCGGAATGGATTGATGCTCTTTATGTTCCTGGAGCAAGCAGATGCCCTTGGGCTCTACTAGCATGGGGCCCGCTAGAGCAAGATGATGAACGGGAAGACAGTGATACAGTGATTGACATTTAATAGGATACTTCTTTAGAAAATATTGTATAATGTATTTAGGGGCCGGAGGCGATAGCCCAGCGGGTAGGGCGTTTGCCTTGCACGCGCCCGGCCTCTGCCGGCCTGGGTTTGATCCCCGGCATCCCATATGGTCCCCGAGCACCGCCAGGAGTAATTCCTGAGTGCAGAGCCAGGAGTAGCCTCTGAGCATTGCCGGGTGTGACCCAAAAAAAGGCAAAAAAAAAAAAAGAAAATATTGTATAATGTATTTAAATTTTTGTAAGACTTCCCCATTTTAAGTAAGTCATACTAATCTCACTTTCTTGACTGATATACTCATTTGTTTTACTGTCCTCCCTCTATTTTTAAGAGAGTTTTTAGTTCTGGGAATTTTCACTTCATTTAGAGATTATATTAAACAAATACATTTTATTTTGTTTGTTTTGGGGGCCACCCATGGTGTTGCTTAGGGCTCACAGCTGGCTCTGCTCTGATGACTCTACACTGATGACTCCTAGTGGGGTACAGGGAACATATGATGTGCCATGGATTGAACCCAGGTCAGCTGTGTGCAAGGCAACCATCCTATCCACTGTACTATCTCTCCAGCCCCTCAAATATGATTTTTTAAGACAGAAGTCATGTTGGGTTTTATTCATCTGGGCATCTCCAAAAGGGTCTGCCCCTGAGTTTTGTCACTTGTCACTTGTCTTCCCGTTGTTCATCAATTTGCTTGAGCAGTGTCAGTAATGTCTCCATTAGTCCCTGTTGCATACTAGTGTAGCCCAGTGGCATCTGCTCATGGGGGAACATGAAGAGCCTCAAGCTATTTGTTCAGGTCATGGGAATGAGGTCTATTATTGTTACTGTTTTTGGCATATCAAATACGACACAGGTAGCTTGCCAGGCTCTGCCGTGAAGGTGGGATACTCTCGCTAGTATGTAGGCTCTCAGTTCTTACATTTACTGATGAAATGTGTGGCTGCAAAGCGGCTGCAAGCAATGAGGCAAGCCAGTAGCAGCAATGCCCCATGTATCTGTGTCTCTGGTTCATGGTTGACAGTCCAGGAGCAGCTCATGGGCAGGTCCACTGGGCCTTCTGGATGGGACAAAGGTAGGAAAAGGGACCCCAGCTCCATCTCCATGGAAGCCTGGTGAGTTTAGCTGCTGAGACCCCTGAGTTTTAAACATAGGAATTCAGAGCTAAGGAAATGAAGGAACTGTTTTCTTGCTTCCTTTTAACTATAAATTTTTCATTCCTTTCTTCAACAAAGAATTATTGATGAACCATTGTGTTTGAAGCATTGAGTACTGATATTCTGGGGCTCCAGAGCCAAGTAATAATGATGTAGAAGAAATTAAAAAGTGTACTCAACCATGATCTCTCTTATTTTGTGTTTTGTGAGATTTGTGTCTTTCCCCACAAATAAATGTGGATCAGTGTAAGAACTATTAAAAACATGTATTTATATTTATTTATATATAAACTATGTGTATTCAATATATGTACATGTTACAATTCTGTATATTTATTGATGCATATATTGAATGCATGTATATATTTCATATGTATATTCTCATATGTATGTTTTATGCATATTTCATATGTATTTTCATACATTTACTCATTACCATCCCATTAACAAAACTACAAAAAATACATGAATATTACTTTGTAGGTCCATAGTTCTTTCTGGATTGTATTCTATTCTCTTCATAGAATCTAAGAAATTTTATCTACACAGCATTTTATAACAAGGACTTTTTCTTAAACAACACATTTATGACTTATTTCTGTACATTTTCAATAGTTTCAAAGTAGTAAATGTTCAAAATATCATTCAATTAATTATTACGGAGGAGAATGTACAATTTATAATAGTGTCTGAATAGCATTTTAATTTCTTTTCACTTGGATAGTGTTGAGAAAGAAAGACTCAGGGCTTAAGTAAATTACATTCAACCGTAGCAGAAATGGAGCTTTGAGTTTGGGAGTGATCCTTCTGCATTTCAAATAGATGCTTCCATTTCCTTAAGTCAAGCAGAGGAAAACAAGACAAAAAGGACACACAATGAGAAGCAGAAAGGTTTTGTTAGGTTTTGTTACTATCAGTTGTTCTCTGTAGACATTTTGCAATGCCTTAGATTTTTGTATTTCTTGATAGAGATACACAAGAGATATATCTAAGTCTTATAATATCTGTTCTATTTTTATGCTGAGAAACTAGAGAGTTTTTATATCTCCAATTTTGTATATCCAATTCCATCTTTCATCATCATGGCCAGTGATAATTATTGTTCTTTTAAAATTATTTGCTCTTTTATTATGCTAAGAAATTGGAAAGTTTTTTGGTTTTTTTATATCTCTCATTTCATATATCCAATTTCACAGCTTTCACTGGCAGGGCCGGTGATAATTATTGTATATAGATTACTTTAGTGTGATATATCGGTCTGGTATATATTATATATATATTTATGTACATATATAATACAGTATAATACATAAATTATGCAATAAAACACACATTAATTTTATTATTAATTTAGGTCACACTTAAATTTAGGTCTATTACAGTCTTCCCTGAGCAACTATCTGAAGTCATTTATATTTCATGTCTGTTATATATATATATATATATATATATATATATAAAACATACATCACACTATATAGTATAAGTTATAAGTCAGTATATGATATCTATTTAAATATTAGCAGCGATCATGATTATAGGTACTATGTACTAAATGTTTGTTGTGTGCTAACCACTGTGGCAAGTAAACCTAGGTATAAGCTCCAAATAGGTCAAAACAATGCATTCAAGGTCCTTGTATCCTCATTAAAGAATGGCATCTGATTAGAAAGAACGTTGAATAAATAAACGATTGGTTTATGTTCTATTTTTTTAAGTAATTTTAGAAATATTGCTTATTAGTTATTTAGAGGATTCGGAATACAAATAACTTTAAAATATACTATCTGGTTATTTAAAACCTTAGTACAGGATATTGTGTAAACTTCTAGTACTGTCTTGTACCACATAGTCATTGCACAGAGTTTTTTTCAGTCCAAATATTGGTTTACAACCTTTCAGCGCATAATTGTCAGATATGTTACACTTCAGTTCATCATACCAATTAAAAGGTATAAAGAGCAGTAGTATATTCACCAGTGGCATGTGGTTGCATATTTGTCTTCTTAAGCATAATAACCTGGATCCTAGATTATCCATGCACCCTCATTGATAGTGTCTTAAAACAAATCCTTTAAAGCCCACTTGCTTTGTTTCTACAGTGTATATCTAATAAGTGGAATCACAAACTCTCATCTCTTCAGAAAAATAAACAACCATTCTTGGAACCATTATGCAGTGAATAATTAAGAGTTGGAAACTTACACAGACAGTCATCAAAAACTTCAAGATGATGTGAATTTTGAATGTGTGTCAGATTCACCTGATGATGACTCAGCTGTGTGTGGCAGATAGGTGTCATAAACACATCTTGGATGGAGCTGAGAATGGGGTGTTGGAAATGAAACCAATGATAGTGACACAGAATCTTAGGACACAAATAATTAGATTTTGTAGGTCTGTACTTGGCAACACTGTAGTACATTTCCTTAGGTGTAATATTTAGAGCATAATAAACAATGAAATAGCTACTAAAATGTTGCATTTTTTAGACCAGAAAAATGTTTACTCAACTAACATGAAGAAATAATATGTGTTGATCTGGAGTATTCAGCTTTAACATTTATTTATGAGTATATCCTTATCATTCTAAGATTGCATCAAAAACAGTTTAGCAATAAGTGATTGTTAAGCAATACTGGCATAATTTGAAAAAACCTATATAATTATTCAACCACATTTTCTAAAAATGTGGCATAAAATCTGCAATGTTTATGTGGTGGACTATGATGGATTTAAATTATTGCTAGCACTTATTAATTAGTGATCATATACCAGACACATTGTAATAATTTTGGAAGATAAGCTCTTTTATTAATCATAAGTATTCTTATTATTGGTAATTTCAGAGGAAAATAAGTCCTTAATACACAATGCTACTTATAAATATAAAGAGTTTTTATATTTTATTTAAGTAATGTAATGTATGCTGGCTTATATTTTTGCTATACACTAAATTAAAAATATGGTGATGAGTAAGGATATTCTTGATGACTTCTTATAAGGACAATTTAAGAATCTATATTAGTGTAAGCACTAATGGAAACTGAGCTAATATTAAAGAGATACTTGAAATCGATTGGTTGCCAAATTTAGGTTTAAGAATCTGAGAAAAATGTTAATACTAGAAGAAACATATAAATATTAATGTGGTATATTTTATATAACTAGATAATTGTTATACCTGACAAAAGAATGAATGAAAGCTTATTCATTTATGAGGTAAAATACCCTTTTTAAATGTTAATTCTATAAAGCAAAGTCTATAAAGTTAGTGGGTTTGGTTTTTTTTTTTTTTTTTGTACAGAGACTAAATTTTGTTTTTAGGCTTTAGCCAAGAAATTTTTTTTAGTAATTGTTCAGCTACTTAAAAAATAACAAAAAGACTATTATCAAACATTCATCACTGAACAACAGAAGTTTTTGCTGGATTTGCAACCTAGTAAAAGTGACAGGATGTTGGACAATCCAAATTAAAAGGTTTTATAGGGTATTGGGTAGAAGGTAGTTATTTAAAGTATATTACAAAACCCTATCAAAGATAGACTAAAAATGTTAAGTTCTCTTTGGAATTTTTGAATTAAAATATTATCATTCTGGTTACAGCTTCTTTTCATCATTTATGCCTTATTTCCACAGTGGGTTATTGGTTTGAAGGAAGACTCAATAACCAAGATTTTATTTTTTGAATATGCTGAAAACTCACAACATATTCATGTCTCTTCTTTGCTTCAAAATAAATTTAGTTAACCATCAAAGCATCCTGGAGAGTTGGGATCAAAATAATTATTCTCACTTTGTAGTTTGCTTTAGGCGCCGACCTTATTGGAGATCACCGGCAAGCCAAGGGCAGAATGGGAATTAGAACGTCAAATTCTAGATGCTTCATCTTGGGTTTAGGTGAGGGATTTTACAAACTCCTGTGCAGACCCCATGGCAAATTGAGAAGCAAAGGTAAAGTTGAGAATCAGTGCTATCTGGGTCGGCCTTAGGCTGTCACTGTGAATTTCTGTGTGTTCAGGCGGAGGTGAGACCCCCGGAGCCCATAAACTATCCTCCAGACACTAAGGTAAACAAACCATTTTTTCAAGTTCATAAATTTTTTTGTGAGCTGACAGGCTCATCTCCCTTGTTCATTGCCAAAGGCTAGTATTGTCCTGAACTTTACCATGAAAATCTTCATCACTCTAGAAAACAACTAAGAAAAAATGAAATGACATATTTTTCTTCAGTTAAACTTATAACTGTGTTTAGTATAAAAAAAGTGAAGTGTTTCTTGGGGAAAAGGTCTACAGTTCTACTATATATTTTTGAAAAAGCAAACTTTATTAAGCATATAAAAATGTATCAGTCAACTAAGTGAAATTAAGCAGAACTGGAAAGATAGTGATGTGATAAGGAATGACTGGAGGCAAAGTTTTAAGTTCCAAAATATGTATGATTTTATTACTGTAAACAAAAAATACTACCGAATAGGCCTGCTTGCTAAAAGCACATGCTGAGTGACTAGAATTCTGAATTTTTTAAAAAAAAGTTACATAAACATAAGTTTTCCAATATTTCTTTTTTTTCTTTCTTTCTTTTCTTTTTTTTTTTTTTTTTGCCTCTCTCTTCCTTCTGCGCAGCTCAGGTTTTATTTATTTATTTATTTATTTATTTATTTATTTATTTTTAAAATTTTTTATTATACCACCGTGAGATATACAATTACAAAGATGTTCATAATTGGTTCTTGGTAATACATATTCAAGCACCCCTCTCTCCACCAGTGCCCCATTTCCACCACCAGTGTACCCCCCACTGCCTCAAACGTTTCCCTCTCTTTCTCTCTCTGTCTCTCTCTCTGTCTCTGCATCTCAAGTTTTCCAATATTTCTTATCTCAGGCAAAATAGCAAATTTGGTTTGTGAATATTGTCAATTGCAGTAAAACAGATAAAAATATAGTGATTATACCGAATAAGTGATGTGTTATAAAATTTATTCAAATACTAAACATCACTGAAAGTTGTAGATAGACACTTTCCAAGCTACAAGGAAAATATTAGATCTGGCCTACAATAAATTCATTTTGAAGGAAGAGAGGGGAAGCTAATTCAAGTACACTTTGGTTTTTATTTTTTAGAAAAACACCGTATTTCCGGCCGGAGGGATAGCACAGCAGGTAGGGTGTTTGCCTTGCATGTGGCAGACCTGGGTTCAATACCTGGCATCCCATATGGTCCCCGAGCACAGCCAGGAGTAATTCCTGAGTTTAGAACCAGGAGTAATCCATGAGCACAGCTGGGCGTGACCCCAAAAAGCAAACAAAAACAAAAACAAAAAAACACAGTATTTGAATTAAAAATTTCTTATCTCAAACTAGAATTGGCGTTTTCTCTCTTCTTTATAATTTTTTCCAATTCAACTGCACACATTTGTTAAAAAATCTGAACATACATACATACTTGTATTTATCAATTCCAAATGATTTTCTATAGTTTTTGCAATTGCTTGAGTTATGTTTAAAAGCTGCGCCACACAATGGAAAGAAATTTATCACTAAAGAAAGATGAAATACTATCACTTGAAACAACATGGATGGTCTTGAAGTTTTTGCTTAGTAAAATTAGTCAGATGGAGAAATGCAGGAATTGTATGATTTTGCTCATATGTGATATTGAGAAAAAACAACACATACAAAAATAAAACAAAAACAAATAATTGTGTTATCACTTGTATTAATTGCCTTCCCATTGGCCATCAATTTGCTTGAGCGGGCACCAGTAACGTCTCCATTCGTTGGAAATGAGGTTCATTATTGTTACTGTTTTTGGCATATGAAATACACCTTGAGTAGCTTGCCAGGCTCTGCAGTGGCTCTGGGTTTCATCCCAGGGGGCCAGTCTTTTTCTGTGTCAGACCATCATCATCCAGGGCCTTTGGGGCAGAGTCCTGGGTATAGACAAACCTGTCTTCTGTTTGCCACCTGTTGACACAGCCGGGCACTGCAGTCACACCCGCAACACCTCAAATTTGTGTTAGAAAATAAATTATTTACTACTAGTGGAATGGAAAAGGGAAAAAAATTGCAACAAAAAGACTTTATTTATGAAAATGACTTTGGGAAGGACACTGAAATATTGACGGGAGAATCAGACATGCTGGTGGGGGTGTGGTATTGGAACACTCTATGAATGAACCACTATTAGTACTATTATAAATCATGGTGCCTCAGTTGAAAGTTTTAAAAAAATAGTTCAGATGGTCTTGAAGTATTCTAAGATTACCTAAGGCAGTGTCTTTTACACCTGCACACTGCTAACAGACTATGGACTAGTGATTGAAAAGTCACTGATCAAAAGGAAACCATAGGGAAAAATGAAAGGAACCATAGACAATAATAATAAAGACACTGAGTTTATCAATAAAGATATGAAATTTATACCATTAAAATTTAAAAGTTAATTCACTGAAAGTTACATCTGGCTTCATTACTCATAGTCCTATAATCCATCTAACTAATTTTTCATATCAGGTCAGTTGGATGGTTCTGATTTTTATCTGTTATAAATAATACCATAATGAACATGAAATTTCCTACATATACTTTGATATCTGATTTTTTTCTGTGAGATTTTTAGTGTCTTTACTACTGTATTATTAACATTTAATTCTTAGCTCTGTGTGATAAGATTTTGATGTTTAAATTTCATATTAAATATTATATAAAGATACTATATTATTGACTACCTTATAATATAAATATTTTATTTTCAAATAAAAAATTTATGCACAGAATTTTGTTTGCTTTTTGCCACACCCAACAATAGAGCCGTGTGGTGCCCGGCCCCGTGCACCAGGGGGTTGGTTGGTGCCTCCCAGCCATGGTTGCCATCTTCTGGCCCTAGATGCCCGAGAGGTAACCCAGGTGTCCGTGGTCTCCACATCAATGTCCCTCCGCCGCTCTCCTCGCTTGCATTGCCCCCCTGCCGGCTCCTCTGCATGTCAGGTGTTCCCGTGGGGAAGTGGTGGTATGTTCCAGCCTGGTGTCTACTCTGGAATCACTTCTAGTAGGCTCATATGGGATGCCAGTGATCAAATCTGGTCAGCTGCTTGCAAGGCAAAAATGCTCTTTAGCTGAATTATCTCTCTGATCCCATATTTCTTTCTTTTTTTTTTTTTTTTTGCTTTTTTGGGTCACACCCGCGATGCTCAGGGGTTACTCCTGGCTCTGCACTCAGGAGTCACTCCTGGCGGTGCTGGGGACCATATGGGATGCCGGGATCGAACCCTGACGGCATGGGCCGGCCGCGGGCAAGGCAAACGCCCTCACCCGCTGGCCTATCGCCTCCGGCCCCCTGATCCCATATTTCTTGATTTAAAAGTTTTCCACTTAAGCTCTACAAATGTTGGTTCATTGTTTCTTTGTATTAGCGGTATTTAGAAGTCTGAAGTTAGTCTTATTTTTTAACCTATGTTTGCAAACATTTCTGTCTAGTTATCAACTAAACCTGTGTTAACTTCAAGATTTCTGAAATGATGAATTTTCACCTGGATCATATTAATATTGTCTGTTAGTCATGGAGACTTAAAAATATCTGTGGATGCAAGCCTGTCTTTCCTATCAGAATACATTGCCACTTGTCACTTGTCTTCCCATTGTCCATCGATTTGCTGGAGCGGGCACTGGTAATGTCCCCATTTGTTGGGAATTAGGTCATTATTGTTACTGTTTTGGCATATCGAATATACCATGGGTAGCTTGCCAGGCTCTGCTGTGGCTCTGGGTTCATCCCAGTCTTTTTCTATGTCAGATCATCAACCATCCAGGGCCCACAGGGCAGAGTCCTGGGGGGTGTAGACAAGCCTCCATCTCCTGTCTGCCACCTGCCAACACAGCCGGGCACCACAGCCACACCTGTGACACCTTGCTTGGAATACATTATCTTTTTTCAATTTAGATTTGTTGTTTCAGTTAAAATGGTTTCTATTTCAAAGTCACAAACTATGTTATACTTTTTACTTTTTCATCTACTGCCTAATTTTTTTCCCCTATGTTTTTTAACCTCAGGGGAGAGATCTCTCCCTGTTGCTTTGCAGCCATGTGGTTCGTCAGTAAATTCACGAGACGAGAGCCTACTACTGAGAGTATACCACCCACATGGCAGAGCCTGGCAAGCTACCCATGTCGTATTTGATATGCTATAAATCAGTAATAATTATAGACCTCATTCCCATGACCAAAAGGAATGGTCTGAGGGTTCTTCCATGTTCCTGGAGGCGAGCAGATACCTTGGGCGGCTACACTAGTCCGTGACAGGACATATGGAAATGTTACTGGTGCCCTCTTGAGCAAATCGATGAACAATGGGAAGACAAGTGGATGCAAGTGATTTTAATCTCTACTAATATCTCATCATTTAGAGGCAACTACACAGGTTGGATTTTTTTTGATTTCTACTAATTTTCAGCAGTGTGACTTTTTTCTTTTATGACTTTAATAACGAGTGATTCTAATTTCACAAAGATATAAATTTTACAGTTCTACTGTAATTTAGTTACATTTTTCTCCTATTTTCCTCCTAACTTAATTCTATTTTTACATCAGTGTGTTGTTTCATTCAGTTTTATTTCTCAGATATATTCTTTGGGTTTATTTATTGTATAGATAACATGTCTCCTAAGAACTTTTTTTCCATAAGTAGCCTTTAAACAAATCCATTCTTGGAGCTATATTTTTCTTTTTTGGAGGGAGTAAATGGAGACTCTATTGCATCACTCAGGATGGGGTCCCTGTTGGTGATTCTGCATCAAGCAAAGTGGAGACTCAATGTGAGAGCCCAACAATGGAATGCTGCTCAGGCTCTGTGGTACAGAACATGGTCCAGGCTGCCCGCTAGGTGCTTGTGGTCTCTAGCCCCTCTATCCTGTGATGAGAGACTGGGACAGGCACAGGGCCAGGGACAAATGGAATGAGTAAAGGTGTTCCCCTACTCTTGCCCCCAGACTTATATTCTTTTATATTAAAGAAAAAAACTTAAATTTTGAAAAAATAGCCTTATTGTTATAGTATTATCATTTATCACTTATCTTCACGTTGTTCATTGATTTGCCCAAGCAGGTACCAGTAATGTCGC
>JAJIBD010011516.1:0-42966 GCA_021461705.1 Cryptotis parvus | reverse complement strand
GAGAGAGAGAGAGAGAGAGAGAGAGAGAGAAAGAAGAAAAAGTGCCTGCCATAGAGGCAGGTTGAAGGTGGGAGGGAAACTGGGGACCCTGGTGGTGGGAAATGTGCACTGGTAGAGGGATGGGTGTTGGAACACTGTGTGAAACCCAATCAGGAACAGCTTTGTTATCTCATCATGATTCAATTAAAAAAATGTCTGTGAAGATTTCCAAGTCACAATGGAGGGTTTTGCTGACAAAGTCATGTCTCATTGAGACTACCCCAATCCTCCAGATTTTCCTCTGATTTCAGTTCTCAGAGATATCTGATGCCTCAAGTGGAGTGCAGTCAGGCTGATCTGGTTGGAGAATTTCCAGAATGGCTGCAGAGTTTGGAAGGGGGCTAAGGATGTGGGTCTTAGTGATAGTATGACTTAGTAATTGGGGGTTTTGGAGCCACAACTGGTGGTTGGGATGTAGGGTTACTCCTTTATTGAATCAACAGTAATAGACCATTACAAAGCTGTTCATGATTGGGTTTCAGTCATACAGTGGTTCAACACCATCCCTCCACCAGTGCCCATTTCCCAACACAAACGTGCCCCATTTCCCCCCCACACCTCCCCCACAACTTGCCTCTGTCTGGCAATTTTCTTCTGTCTCTGTCACTTTCTCCTTCTGTACATTGTGTTTTGCAAAGAAGGACGTTGAAGGGTTATCATGTCTATTCATTTATCTACTTTACAAACTCAGTTCCAGTCCACGTTATTCTTGTCAAACTGGTCCCTTCTCCATCTTATCTACCCTCTGCTGTGGGCTACTCCTCGGCTCTGTACTCAGGGTATCCCTGGCAGTGCTCTGGGGACTATGTGGTGCAGGGATTGAACCAGGATCAACCTTGTGCGAGGCTGCACTGTCCCCTGGACTGTTTCTCCTGCCCAGTAATAGTGTTTGATGATATTTCTTGGGCTGAGGGCTGCCAGAGGAAGGATCCCCAGGTGAATGGAATCCCAGGCAGAAATATGTTCTGCGTATTTTCTTTTAATTTAGAAACTGTGAAAATACAGTTACTCGATTGGGTCTCAGGTATGTTTCAACACCTTCACCAGTGTGTACCTCCCTCTGTGTGTGTATTTGTATTTGCAGCTCAGATCCTTAAAATGCTTGAGGTGACAGTATAGAGTGAGGAAAGGCTTCTTGGTGTGTTCTCAGGTGCTGCTTCCGAGTTAGGAAGGGAGAGATTGTGCAGCAACAAGAGCTCAGCCCATGAGGCTGTCGGCCCCCCGAGCCCAGGCTTCTTCCCTCTTATTTCTGTCTTTCTTGCACCGCCTGCCTGTTCACCCAGGGGCGATCCCTGCTTGTTACTATTGCAGGCCTGGTGAGATGTTTTCATATACCCTGAATAAAATCAGGGGGATTGGTTTAAGCTCTAGTAAAAGATTTAAGTAAGTCAGGTGGTAAAGAGAGAATGTTCTGACAAGAAATATAATGAGCGTAGATAAAATGTGTGGGTTTCTGAATTCCCAGCATGGACTTTTGATGGTATGAACCCATTCATTGGTGATGGTCTAAAGCTGAGCCTTGTTTTCAAAATCCAGAGGAGGTTTTAGGATTCTGTTGCTGTTCAATTTTAGACTTTCAGAATATCACTTTCATGATGATCTTTTCTGGGAGGAAAGCAAAGCAAAGCAAAACAAAACACAAACGAAAAAACCGTTCTCACTATGGTTCTTAGAAATCCATCACTTATTATTGAATTACTCATTCCTGTGCGCTCAGTGAAATGGGTATTTAAGGAAAAGGTCCAAGCAAATATTTACAATTCCAGGTTGAAGAGTGAAATTTTGTACATGTTATAGAGAAGTAATTCCTTTAGCTTTGTATTCTCTTCACTTTTTTTTTTTTTCCTTTTTGGATCACACCTGATGATACTCAGGGCGCACCAGGTTACTCCTGAGTGCTCTGGGGACCAGATGGGATTCCGGGAATCGAACCTGGGTCACTGTGTGCAAGGCAAACACCCTCTTTGCTGACTACTGCTCAGGCCCCTCTCTTTCACTTTCATATCCTGCTCTTGTGCAACACATCTGTTTCCTAACGTGATCTGTATAGGTGGAAAACCCCAATTTCTATAGGCTGAGGGCACCAGGATCTCTAAGGAAAGGCCTGTGTCTTTTTTTTTTAAATCCTTCAAAAGTAAATATATTTTATTTTATTTATTTTTTAAAATCTTTTATTATACCACCGTGAGATATACAATTACAACGTTGTTTATGTTTGGAGGTTTCGGTCACATAGTGTTCCAGCACCTGCCCTCCACCAGTGCCCATTTCCCACCACCAATGTCCCTAATTCCCTCCCCCTCCCATAGCCTGCCTCCATGGCAGGTTCTTTATCTCTTTTCTCTCTCTCCCTCTCTCTCTTTTCCTTCTCTTACATACATATTGTGGGTTGCAATACATACACTTAGAAGGACATCATGTGCATTTTTTTTCCAGGCCTGTGTCTTTTACCCATAGATATCACCACCTGGTGAGAGTTTCTGATTTCTGCGGTGATCACTAGATCACTACTAGATCACTAGATTCCCGTTCATCATCTATTTGCTAGAAAGGGCACCAGTAATATCTCCATATGTCCTGTCTCATGCTAGTAGAACCCAAAGGCATCCGCTTGCTCCAGGAACATAAAGAGCCTCAAACCATTATATTAGGTCATGGGAATGACCTAATATAAATGTTAGCGGCCACGCGAGCCGGGCTGTGATAGTCTGGTCTGCTGGGTGGAGTGTGACAAGAGGGAAGTCGGATGTGGAAAATGGCGGCCCCCATGGAGTGGGGTCGTCTGGCTTGTTGTGAGGCTCTGCTGGGGTGGCAGGCCAGGGCTAGAACCCCGCCATGCCTCCCAGGCACCTCATGAGGGGCTGGGCACAGGGAGAGCAAGTAGCAGCTCTGCCCCCATGTCTGAGAGTCTCTGGTTCAGCATACCTGGGCCAGATTAAAAAAGAACTGCTGCAGGGTGGGTGTTGATGATCCGGGCTGTGATAGTCTGGTCTACTGGGTGGAGTTGTGACGAGAAAGAAGTCCGGATGTGGAAAATGGCAGCCCCATGGAGTCGGGGTTGGTCGTCTAGCTTGTTGTGAGGCTCAGCTGGATTGGCAGTCCAACAATTGTGTTAGAAACAAAATGTAAGAAAGCAGTAACACTGGATGTCAAGGCACAGTCAATGCATAGGAATTAGCAGATTTGTGGAAAAAGTACTACCACAGGAATGCGTAATGCCTTGAGTCTTGTGTTTTATTGTTGAGTTCTAGACACGGCACCTCAGCTTCAGGCAGTCTGCGAACTCACTGATCAGTTTTGTGGCACGAATGGGAAGTGTGTGGTCAGTGACATCATGGAAATAAGCAGCATGCTGAGCCTCCAGGTAGCTCGGAGACCTAAACATTTAAAAACTGTTTATTTGACTTCTACAGATATTCTCTTCAACACATAAGACAAGAGTAAGACAAGAGGTTACTCTATGATAAAATAATCTTAAACTACTAAATTGATTCTAAATGTAGCTCTTCTTATGCTGTGGGTTAAGAATACTATAAAATAGTCATAAAATTTTACTGCTGTGCCGTCTGACACCCGTAGCAGATCTGCACCAGCGACAAGGTGCCAAAGTAATGCCTGCCTGTCATCTCTTGCTCTTGAGATTCCTTGAAATCTGAACATATGGAAAGTTCATTCAAAACAGGATAAGGTTGTTTCCTCAGTAGCCCAGATAGTATTTGAACTATTCTGAAAGCCTGTCATGTTGCCAAAGACAGTTTAATTTGAGATGGTTGATTTGGAGCTTGCAGTCAAGTGGGCACAATGTAGAGTTTAAACAGTTTGCATTTAAAGCTTCTTTTTGACCTTCGGCAGAGGTGCCAAGAGCATGCCATTGGGCAAGGACATTCTCATCAATAAGTGGTGGTGACAAAACCAACCATGTCATGTGCAGAAGAATGAAATTAACCCTCATCTCACTCCATATTTAAAAATAAATTAGGCTAAGCGAATTAACTACAAAATTACTAGAAATGATAAAAAATTACTAGAAGAAAATGTATATAACAAGCCTCTTGGGGGCTGGAGCAGTAATTGAGTGGGCAAGGTGCTTTCTTTGCATGTGACGGACCTAGATTCTATCTCAGGCAGGACCTAGGTTCTATCCCAGGTTCTATTTCAGTCCCCTGGAAATCACCAAGAGTGACCCCTGAGTGCAGAGAAGGGAGTAAACCCTGAGCACAGCCAGGTGTGACCCCAAACCAAAATAAACAAAAAGCCTGTTGACATTGATTTGTCTGGACAATGAAACTGAAAATAACACCAAAGGTTACGAAAGCAAAAATAGACAAATAAAGCTGAATCAAACTAAAAAGCTCCTTACATGAAAGGAAACAATCAGTGATTGAAGAGATAGCCCTGGAATGAAAGGAAATATTTGAGACATCAATTCTTGTCTTAAGGCACTTTAAGTGGTTAGTACTCCAACTAGATAAGGAACTCAGGCAAGTGAAAAGGACCTGGGCCAGAAAGACAGCCCAGCGGGTAGGACATGAGCCTTGCATATGGCTGATGCAGGTCTCATTCTTGGCATCCCAGTTGGTTCTCAAAGACTGCCGGTAATAATTCCCGAGTGCAGAGCCACAAGTAAACCCTGAGCAATGCCAGGTGTGTCCCCCAAACCAGTATACATAAACAATAAAATTAGAAGCACCTACATAGATATTTCTCTAAGATTTCTTCATACAAATAGCCAACCTATTATATCAAGGATACTTAGTGTTACTAGTCAGAGAAATAGAATTCAGACAAAGATCTAACTCTTCACTCCAATTAGAATTGCTGTCAAGTAAGGACATGCGAGAAAAGGAATGCTTAGGTAGTGCTGGTAAAAGTGCGGTGGTATTGCTGATTCTGGAAAACAGGATGATTGTCTTCAAAAGATTAGCATTAGGGCCGGAGAGATAGTCCAGGGGGTAGGGAGTTTGCCTAGCAAGTAGCCAATCCTGGTTTGATCCCCGGGATCCCTTTGGTCCTCCCAAGCACTGCCAGGAGTAATTCCTGAGTGTCGAGCCAGGAGTGACCTCTGAGTATCTGCCGGTGTGACCCAAAAAGCAAAAAAAACAAAAAGCAAAAAGATTAACATTGATTCTCAAGTGAGTGGTGAATAGCGCAAGAAAATGTGTGTGTGTGTGTGTATATATATATATATATATATATATATATATATATATATATATATATATATACACACACACACACACACACGCCTTCATGTGTTGGAAGATCATGCGGATTTACAGACAGAAAGCCATCCTGTCACTTGTGATGGCATGGATGCACTAGAAAACATCACGCTCACTGGAATATGCCAGGGACAGAAGATATACTGGGTCATGTCCGTTACAGATGGAATCCAAAAAGAATCCACTGACTAGAAGCAAAGCATCCAACTGTGGTTTCTACAAGCAGAGAGTAGAGACACTTGTGGAAATATTGGCCAGAGGATGCAAAGTTCCAGTTCTGTAGTGTGAGTCTAGATGGCTGCTGAACGGGTAGTAACATTATATTGAACACTGGAAACTTGCCCCCACAGCATGTTTTAGGTGTTCCCATTCTATGCACAATTGGCAACTGTGCAAGGAAAGGTGCTAATTGGCTTCAACATAGTAGTCATGTCATTAATAGCAAATCGCAGTGTCCACTTAGGGGTAAATACTTTTCATTTACAAGAAGACTTAGAATATAATTCTCTTCACTCATTCGCCTCATCTCCCTCCCCTTCCTTCCCTCTTTATAGTATCATTGTTTCTGTAGTTGTGATATGGAGCTAGGCTATAATTTTGAAAGTAAACCCTTCCACAATTTTTAACTTTAATGGGTGCTTTGTGAAGGGAAGACATTAATTCAGTTTCTCAAAAGAGGGATATGCTCTGTTCTATTTTCTTCCTGTGATGAGTTTGTGACTCAAAAGCTACAATAGAGACTGAGGCAAAAGCTCAAGTAGAAGATGTCTTGTACGTGTGCGGCCCACAGTTAAGCCTCTGTCTAACACCCCCAACCCCCAGGTCCCCAGCACCACCAGATGTGGCCTTAAAAAATCATAATAATAAAAAATCCCTTATGTTTCCCCTATAAGTGACCTATGTGTGCGATCTCATGTTGCTTTGTTCCCTTTGGGGGTAAGTGTGATTTTTCAGATGAGATCGTTTTCTTTTTTTTTTTTTTTTTTTTTTGGGTCACACCTGGCAACACTCAGGGGTTACTCCTGGCTCTTTGCTCAGGAATTACTCCTGGTGGTGCTCGGGGACCATATGGGATGCCGGGGATCGAACCTGGGTAGGACGCGTGCAAAGGCAAACGCCCTACCCGCTGTGCAATCGCCTCCCGCCCCCGAGATGAGATCATTTTCATGTTCTGGCATTTTTTTCCTTCTATGTGGAAAGAGAAATCCTTTGTAAATTCTATTGCTGATTTTCAGTGTGAGCATAAATGATTCAGTGGAGAAGATTCTGAATCTCCTTGTCTTTCCTTCTAGATACATTTCATATTGCTCTTTAGTCGACAAGGAAAATTGCGGCTGCAGAAGTGGTACACGACGCCCCTGACAAGGAGAGGAAGAAGGTCGCCCGGGAAATCGTGCAGCTCATCCTCCGCCCGTGGCCAGAGGACTAGCAGTTTTGTTGACTGGAGGGAGCTAAAACTTGTTTATAAAAGGTGTGAGTGACTTCCACGAGAGCTGAGTGTCCTCGAATTTGGGATGTTTTAGATTATAATACTGAATTCCACTCTCATTTGCCGCTCTTTGAAGACTGAGGCCCAGAATTTATACCCACAAGTGAATTAGAAAAGAACTCTCTTTTTTTTTCCCTTTAATTTTTTTTTTTTTTTTTTGCCACACTTGGTGTTGCTCAGGCTTTACTCCTGGCTCTGCATTAAGGGATCACTCCTTACAGTGCTCAGGAACCATGTGGGATGCTGAGAATCGAACTTGCTTGGCCGTGGTGCATGGCAAACACCCTGTCTGCCCTACTATCCCTCTTGCCCCAGAGGAAAGATGTTTTTGTTATTTAGACACTGAATCATACAGTTGTTGACGGCAGTTTTTTCAGGCTTATGATGTTTCTGTCTCCTCTTCCATGTCCCACCACCCCGTGCCCCCCCATCCCTTCAACACTGACTCCAAATTCCCTTCCTCTCTCCTTTCCTGATTTCTTGACAAATGCAGTTTAATAAAATGGAGCATACAAGGCAAATGCTCTACCCGCCATACTATCGCTCTGGCCCTCCACTGATTGAGTCTTTGGGATGGGCCTTGCAGTGAAGAGTGGAGTCCACCAGCTACTCTGCTACTCTGATGGGGAAGGCTAAAGCAGATCAGGGTATTCGGTCCAGTCAGAGGTTTACTGAAAGAAATGACAGCCAAGCTCAGGACTAAAGGAGACGTGAGAGGTGCAGACTGGGCAGGAGGATGGAAGATGCGTTTAGGACTGCAGGACAGTATGAAGTGAGAGGAAGGTTAGTTGAGCCCCTGACACTCTGGGGCAGTACTTTGGTGCTTGGAGCAGCAAGGACAGGGACTTCAGCAAGGGTCTAGCTTCCGATAGCAAATGAGTTTGTCCCCCTGACAGACTCCAAGGTCAGTTTTGTTGAGGACTGTTTTCTTGCAGAACAAACAATCTAGGCACCACAACCTGAGAATTTCTGTATGCTCTTTTTTTTTTTAATTTTATTTATTTATTTTTTATTATTATTTATTTATTTATTTATTTTATTTATTTTTTAGCTTTTTGGGTCACAGCGATGCTCAGGGTTACCCTGTCTCAGGATCACCCTGGCGGTGCTCAGGGGACATATGGGATCCGGGGGGCCGGGGGACCCGCCGGCGGGGGGCGGGAAAAGGCAAAACCCCCCAACCCCGGGGCCAACGCCGCGGCCGTTGTTTTTTTGTGTGGAGGAAGTTGTTGGCCACGATGAGTAATCATGTGACTTGTCTGTTGGGTGTGATGAGTGATCACGTGACCCTGATATTTGGAGGGGCATATTGGGTGTAATGAGTGAGCATGACAGTGTTGTGACTTCAGTGGTGACACTCTCCAGAGAGCAGGTGGTGGGACTAACTGCATGTTGATCAGGCGGGAAACTCATCTTCGGGATTACGATGTCGTCATAGTCTACTGTGTTTTCCTTTCCAGGTATGCTAGTTTGTATTTTTTGTTGTGCAGTAGAAAATCAGGACAATGAACTCTTGACACTAGAGATTGTGCATCGGTATGTGGAGCTGCTGGACAAGTACTTTGGAAATGTAAGTGTTATTTTGGGGTGTTAGAATTAGTCTTCACTCTGTCCCGAATGGGTTCCTTCTCCCTCTAGTCTACGACTTGGATTGCTGCTGTACCAAGACTCAGAATGTAATGGTGTGCTTCTCTTCCCTCCCTCCTGCAATGGCTAGTGAACGATAGATGCAAAGCTTCCAAGAGGCAGGTCTGGGGTTTTTGCCCCTAGCTCACAGCCACAGCGGAAACTTGATCTCTGTGAACTTGAGTTTCACTGGGAAGGGTTTCCAAGTCTTCATGGATTCTCCTGTATGTTTTGGTTTGTTTTTGTATTCCCTCTCTGAATTTCTGTCATGAAGAATCAAGAGTTAATGTATTCTTCACTTCACTTTTTTGTTTGGGTTTTGCTTTTTTTAATTTTTTTGGGCCACACTTGGCAGTACTCAGGGCTTGCTCCTAGCTCTGTGCATAGGAATCATCCCTGGTGGGCCCAATGGACAATATGGGATGCCAAGGACCAAACCTGGGTCAGCCGTGTGCAAGGCAAGCACCTTACCCACTATGCTGTCTCTCTGACCCCTAACTTTAAAAAAACTTGAAGTAATACTGGTTCTATTTCCTTAATAATAATTTTATGTGGAGAGACTTATAATCTAACTTCTGCTTTTGCTATTCGATGATCCCCATCAAAGGTCTAGTTTCTGCTGACCATTATACAGTGGACCCTCTTACCTCCTTTGTCCCCATGGCCCCATTCTCTTCTCATGACCACCATTTTGTCCTCCTGATGTAACAGTCTGGTTGTTTTCTTTTCGCATTCAGGTTTATAGCTTCTGTTTCAACATCTGTATAAACTACACTGTGGTTCCTACCAATGGTTCAGTTGCTGTCAATGCCATACAGTTAACTCCCTTTTGACATTCCCCCGCCCTTCCCCTTTCTCTCTTTTTGAAATCACCCTATGGTCAGTATCAAGGGGTATTTTTTTTTCTGTTTTAGTCCTGTAAGTGTTCTTTAACATTAGTTACACACACACACACACACACACACACACACACACACACACACACACACACACATCAGCCAACCAGGAACTGGAGAGATAGCACAGTGGGTGAGCTGCTTGCAAACCAGGTTCAGTTTCAAGCATATATGGTCCCCTGATCCCAGCTAGGAGTGATCACTGAACACTGAGCCATGAGTAAGCCCTCAGCACAGCCTGGTGTGATCCAATTTCCCCCCATAACAAACTGGCTGGCAGAAACACAATATCCCCAGTTTATTTTTTTGCATATTGCTATCCAGTGGCCATATCTTTACTCCCAAGTTCTGTTCTTTTGAAGGCATCCTGACTCTGAGAACTCATTTACCTGCCTTAGTTGTCAGTTTGGGTTTTACCATTATGGTCTAGGGAAATACTAGTTACCACTGGTCCCATACTAGTGGTCCACGCCAGAGACCACTCCTAAATCTTTACCTTTTCTTACCTCCCTGCAGTGCTGGGAGCTTGGCTATCATAACCCCCCAAAATTGCTCCTCTCTCTCTTGCTTGGACTCTGGATTTTGCTGATTCTCCATCCTGGGCTCTTGAGTCTGTCCTCCAGGTCTCCCCCTTAATCTCTCTTCCTGCCCTGTCTGTGCTCTCTCCTGCCTCTAGCTCTCCTTATAAGTTCACTTGACTTTCTGGCCTGGAATCTGCATCCTGATCACTCATGGGCACTCTGCCAAGAAGAGCTTTTCATTGGGCATTTTGTAGTCATCTCAGTCTCAACAGATCACAAGAACCTTCTCTTTCGAAATCTCGTCTTGCTACAAATGGACTCTGTTCATGATTAGATCTGCCCATGACTGAGTGGACTCTGTCCAGGGTCCTTCGGTGCAGATGCAGTGGTTATCACCTCCCCTTGCACTATAGTCTACCTCTGTTGATTCTGAGGGGTCTGAACTCTCCCTCCCATCCCCTGGCGCCAGCACAGCTCCACTTGGGATTGTAGTTCTGCCCTTCCAGGAAACCTCCTGTCCTGCAGCGTTTACCTTGGGGCTCGGCTCTGTCTTCCCTGTTTGTGGGTTATCATCTCCCTTACAAAGCAGATTTTAAGTGGGTGCCTTTCCTTGTCTTGGCTCTTTGTCTTCCCAGATGAAAGCAATTCTAACTTCTTAGTGTGACATTTAAGTGTTGTCGGCCTTGGCTCCGACCTTCTTGCTTTCCTCTCCTAAAGCCGATGTAGCTGGTGCTCCAGCAATGTGGTTGAGCCCTGAACTCTCCTTACCTGATGCAGGATTGACTTGATCAGCAAATGGCAAGCTTCTTAACGTCTGTTTTTACAACACCTGTAGACTAGGACTTTGGACCAGATTGTAAAAAATATTCCAGAAACATAAGAGTTTTTGATCTCAAGGGGGAAAAAAATACCCCCAAGTAGATTTAGATTTGGGAAATATTTTCTTCTCAATAATACTCTATTCCTTTTTACATAGAGTTTTTGAAGAGAATTTGTTTTCAGAAGTTTTCCACTTGCACTGTTGCCAAGGTTTTTATCAGGTTTTGGGGTCATACTTTGCACAAGGATGAGCACTTGAAAGGTTTCTGAAAACCTTTTCTCCTCTCTTTATTCCCTTTTCCTAATTCCTGTTTTTCCATTTGTGAATTGTGCCATCGAATCTAAAAGTGTTGACATGGAGAAGGCCAGGCAGACCAGTTTCTTTCTCTTTTTTCTGTTCACCGTATTTTCAAACCTGAAATGAATTAATTGTACACTTTCTAGCACTCTTAAGATTTATTGACCTTTTGCAAAGGTCTGAAAGAGTTCCTAAAGCCGAGTCTTTTTCATGACCCACCTCCTGCCTCTGATTTCGGTTTTCTGCTTTTGCCTGTAGGGTGGGCCTGGGTTAATCTAGCTGTGGTCATATAAATCGCAACTGAATTTTTATCTTAATCTTATCTGAGGAAATTTCAGAGGTTTCAGAATACTCTGCTTTCTCAGGGGAATTTGAATCACCTTCGCCCATGCTAAGCACAGTTAAAGTCTTAGAAGACTCGGACTGTTTTCCTAATATTAATTTTTCATCCTATTTTGGCATACCTTTTGAAGCTTTCTTTATCTTAAGCCAAAATTTAATTCACTAAAAAATACAATGAATCTTTCATTAAGCTAAGAGCAGCTAAGAGCAATTCAAGGCTGTTTGCCCAGTAGGTATTCAGTTCTTATTAATTAACAGCGAAGAGCAAAGCCTTCCAGATGAATTTTCTTTGACATCATCTCAAGAAGAATATATTTCTGTTTGGTTTTATTTTCCTCTTGACTTAATGCTGAAGGTTTCCTTGGATTCTGCCCTTGAGTATTCAAGAAAAAAATTTTGTACTGAGCTCCGATTGCACTGGATAATATCACCTTCCTATGAAAGATAAATCACAATCTCTGGGTACTAATTTAAGTTATGTAATTTTTTTAGCACTTTTCAATTCCAAGGAGATTTATAGGGATTAACTAGTTAATCTTTCGATCTTCAGTAAGTAGCATCAACCCTAATATTTAGAGGCTAAGAGGAAATGCCTCAAAGTCTCAGAGTAGATAAGGGTCTGCCTCAGCTCTGGTGGATTTTCCCATTCTGGACTGTGTGTCAGCCTGTACTGATGCACTTCGGCAGGTGGCTTTTGCTGTCCCAGTGAGGTTTTGATCTAGATTGAGGGATTTTTCTTGCTGGACATGGAATCTGGCTGGATCCTGGTGTCAGCTCACTCATTAACCCCTTAACTGGGTTCTTCATAGAAGATAAGAAATTAGAACCCAGGCCAGGCGGATAGCCCAGCGGGGTAGGCGTTTGCCTTGCACGCTGCTGGCCCATGCTGGCCCAGGTTCGATCCCTGGTATCCCATATGGTCCCGTGAGCACCGCCAGGAGTAATTCCTGAGTGCAGAGCCAGGAGTAACCCCTGAGCATCGCTGGGTGTGACCCAAAAAGAAAAAAAAAGAAATTAGAACCCACCCACTCCCACCAAAAAACCTAATAATAGAATATTTAATCAAGAGGAATATTTACATTGACGCCCTTATAGTACTGTAGTGAGGATTAGAGAGAATATAATTAAAAGCCTTTTCTTTTAAACTTTTTGGGTCACACCCAGAGATGCTCAGGGGTTATTCCTGGCTCTGCACTCAGGAAATACTTCTGGCAGTGCTCGGGACCAAATGGGATGCCAGGGATCAAACCCAGGTCATCAGCAAGCAAGACAAACACCCTACTGCTGTGCTATTGCTCCAGCCCCATAAGTGCCATTTTCTATGTACCTTGCATAATGAGAATTATTTTATAGATGGTTTTTACATTCACAGTATACAGTTAGCATATTTGTCTTTATTTTAAAACAAAATTCCATGAGGGAAATTGCCTTTTAAATACTATCTAGGAAGATTTAGGTTTTACAATGCCAGCAATAAGCATATAACATGTATTCTGCATTCTGCTATAAAAAGAAGACACTCAAAGGGTCAGAAAGATAGTACAGAGGGAATGCACTTGTCTTGCATGCAGCTGGCCTGGTTTTGGTCTTCAGCACCCTATATCATCCTCAGAGTCTTGCCAGAAGTGAACCTTGAGCACAGAGCCAGGAGTAAGCCCTGAGCACAGCTGAGTGTGACCCTCCAAAGAGCCAACCAAACAAAAACACAAAAGCCAAAAACAAACCTCAAATTAGGGTGAGAACCAAACTCACTATACTAAAGTATAGTAAAACACAAGGCCAGGAGATGAATAAAAAGATCCAAATGATCATGGTGGCTGCCTTTTACAAGCTTTCTTTCGAGTACAGACATAAGAAATGATGGGATAAAAGTCATAGGTCGATGTGCATGCATCGCCAGAGGGCTACTGCCATTTGAACATAGTGCGCATTGCTGGTGCCCTGAAACAGTGCGCTGAAGGTGGAATTAGAAATGTGTGAGTTCAAAGTGGGAAAGGATATTCACCCAATACCCATCTGACAAGGGGTTAATATCCAGGATATATCAGGCACTGGTAGCACTCCACAAGAAAAAACAGCCAACCCCATCAAAAAATGGGGAGAAGAAATGAACAGAAGCTTCCAAAAAGAAGAAATTCGAATGGCCAAAAGGCATATGAAAAAGTGCTCTTCATCTTTAATCATCAGGGGAGATGCAAATCAAAACAACAATGAGGTACCATCTCACACCACAGAGACTGGCACACATCCAAAACAGCAAGAACAACCGGTGCTGGCGTGGATGTGGGGAAAAAAGGGACTCTCATCCACTGCTGGTGGGAGTGCCGACTGGTCAGCCTTTTGGGAAAACAATATGGGCATTCCTCCGAAAGCTAGATATTGAGCTCCCATTTGATCCAGCAATAGCACTCCTGGGAATATACCCGAGAGCCGAAAAACACATAGCAGAAACACTATCTGTACTTCTTTTATTCATCTCTGCGCTATTCACTATAGCTAGAATCTGGAAACAACCTAAATGCCCGAGAACAGAGGACTGGCTAAAGAAACTGTGGTTCATCTACACTATGGAATATTATGCGGCTGTCAGAAAAGATGAAATTATGAAATTTACCTGCAAATGGATGACATGGAGACTGTCATGCCGAGTGAAATTAGTCAGAAGGAAAAGGACAGATATAGAATGACTGCATTCATTAATATGACATAAATAGATACCAGTGTTTTACTAAATGTGGGAAATGGTAATGGCAGATTAAAACTCACCATTGAATATACACAAATAGACTTAAGTGATAAACTCTAAATATCTGCAGGGCTAGCCACAATGTGTAAAAGAAGAGGGAGAGAGATGCAGAGACAGAGAGAGAGAGACAGAGAGAGAAAGAGAGGAAACTGGGGTACCTGCTATTAAGGCCGCCTGGGGGTGGGGGGAGGGGTGGGGTACATTGGTGGTGGGAAATGGGGCACTGGTGGAGGAATGGGTGCTGATATACTGTATTACCAAGAACCAATTATGAACACCTTTGTAATTGTATGTTTCAGGGTGGTATAATAAAAAATTAAAAAAAAAGAAATGTGTGAGTAATTTGGCAATGGTGATAACATCTGTGATCTGTTTATCACTATATCACAGATGTGATCTGTTTATCACATATCACAGATATAGTGATATGTTTCTGGATTTACATGCTACCTTCTCTTTTCCCTATCCCTTGAAACTAGGTGCGGTAATTTTTTAAATTTCTTTAAACACCATGATTTACAAAGTTGTTCACAGTACAGTTGTTTTAAGTATTCAGTATTTCAGCACCAGTCCCACCAAGGTGCAGTAATGAATTGTCCTTGGTCTTGGGGTGCGGTTTGGAGAATGGGGTACAGGAAGCTTCCAGAGAATTTGCGTTGGTGTCTGTCAGGTTCACTTTTCAGGATTCTGGTGCCTGGCTTCTCCTCTCGAGGCTCCTGTGTCTTGGATTCCTGATCTCCCGCCTTGAGCTCTGAGGCTCCTCAGTCCTGCTCTTCTCCCTCTGGCTTCCCGCCTCTCCGACCTCTGGTAACTGCTTGCTGCCCGTACCTTCTTCATGTGCATGAATGCTCGATGGACCTGCTGTCTTTTGTTTGTCTGAATGGTTGAAAATTGCAAAACGATGCTTATGTTTACGTATTCTTTCACATACAGGTTGGTTTTTTTTTTTTTTTGCTTTTTGGGTCACACCCAGCCATGCTCAGGGGTTTCTCCTGGCTCTGCACTCAGGAGTTACTCCCTGGCGGTGCTTGGGGACCGTATGGGATGCCGGGAATCAAACCCAGGTCGGCCGTGTGTGAGGCAAACGCCCCTACCCTCTGTGCTATCACTCCGGCCCCAGGTTTTTATTTATTATTATTATTTTTTTTTTAAAGAAAATGGCATTGTGTTATTGATGCTGTTCTGCAGCTTTTCATTTTTCTTTTCTTTGCTTTTTTGGGTCACACCCGGCCATGCTCAGGGGTTGCTCCTGGCTCTTCGCCGAGAAATTACTCCTGGCAATGCTTGGGGGACCATATGGGAAGCCATGATTGAACTCAGGTCAGCCATGTGCAAGGCAAATGCCCTGCTGGCTGAGCTATCGCCCTAGCCTTTCATTTTTCTTGTGAGTCTAACATAGAATGTTTTCCATGTTGCTCCGTGGAAATCTGCCTTATTCTTTCTCACTTATGTATGGAATCCCACGGTATAGAGCCTTGATGGGAATGGAGGTTGTCATGAATTACTAAAACTATTGACTTATAGTTGAACTTTGAATTGTTTCCAACTTTTATTGTAAATTGTGTAGCTGTATAGCTATAACCTTTATGTGTGTATTAAATATGCAATAACATGTTTTGTATTAGTTTTATCTCTTAGGGATATATATTTTTATGAAATTAATGAATCTGTGGATTTTTTTTTTTTGCTTTTTTGTGTCACACCCAGTGATGCTCAGGGGTTTACTCCTGGCTCTTTGCTCAGGAATTACTCCTGGTGGTGCTTGGGAGACCAGATGGGATGCCAAGGATTGAACCTGGGTCAGCCGTTGCAAGGCACTGTGCCATCTCTCCGGCCCTGAATCTGTGGATTTTTACTTTTAAAAATGTAAATGGTAGTTACTACACCTTAAGACCTGTACAATGACCTGTAAAAGGTGTGTATTTCCCCCAACAGTGGGTAAGAGGGCCTGTTATGCCCTATACTCTCGCTAACCATGGACATGGTTTCTTCTCAGTTGTAAGATGAACATTCCCTGTATTTTCCCGATTTCCAGTGAAGCTCTGTATCCCTTAGGTGTTTATTGGCCTATTCTACTTCTTGCCTTGTCTATGAATTATTTCTTGATATTTTTTCTATAATGGTGATTACCTAAGAGATTTGCAAGAAATTTGTTGGTATCATGGGTGACTCTTTTCTTTCCTCTTGTAACAAATATTATCCCCATTCTGCTCTTCTTTTCTCCTTTTTTAAGTGCCTGGCCCAAAGTGTCTCGGATGGTGCCATCTTTTTACCCAGGGAGCTCAGTTTCACTGTGCTCATTCAAATTTCTGGAATGAGGGTGCTCTAGAAGTCAGAGAAAGGGTTTATATGCCTAGAACGTGTCCTTTCTTGCTGCCTTCCAGTTTCTGATAGTTATACTCCAATGGGAACCCAAATGTCTGGCATAGTTCTAGGTCATAACACATGTCGTAGTGAACAGAGTCATTTAAACTAGTCATATGTGCACATAGGTGTATACATGTTTATGGAGAAACGTGTGCATGTGCATGTATGTATGGAGAGAGATCTCAAGGGAAGGGTAAGAGAGATGGGTCTCTCCTATGCTGTTGTCTTATGTGATGTTTTAATGTGATTTTGTCATGAATAAAGAAATAACCTTTGCAGATGAGATAGAGGAGTTTCTCCAGGCTGTCTATTGTAGTACTATTGCATACATTCATTTATATCTTCTGCATTCAGTTGGTTCTGTTAGCATAAGCCATTGTTCTTGTCACATCTATAAGTTTATTGACCTAAATCCTAAACATATGGAGCAATTGGTTAAAATATCGGTGATTTATTTGATATAGAATTTAATAGAATCAGGAAATTGTTGCCCTGGGAATTATCAGTCCCTCGGGGCATAGAAACATGCCTTTCTGGTGCTGACTCACTCATTTATCCTGTAGATCTTCAATGCGCCTGACTATATACCCAGTACCAGGACTATATACTCAGTACCAGGTGGTAAGGTCATGGTATGTGCTTGAGTATACAGTGGGGCTTGTGGGGCGAGCGTGACCGACAGTTCAGGTGTGTTCTTGCACCTACCATGTAATGGACAGAGAGAGGAAGCGATGTCCCCTCTGAGTGAGGAATCTCTGTTCCTCTTGATTTGGAACTTGGCCTTGAAAAACGAGGCTTGATTTCACCAGTGGAGTAAAGGAAAGAATCCCTGTGGAATATCCCAGGAGTTTCTGGAATGATCTGACAGGACACAGTGAGTTTGAGAAATGTACAGGTATAGGCTGGGTGGAGTTGCAGGCCCAGAAGGCCAGAGTGCAGCGTCTGGCTTGGGGTATAAAGAGTCATGTTTACCACTCTGAGAACTGAGACCTTGAACCTGCAAGACCTTAGGCAGGAGAAGAACAAGGCCAATGACAGCCGGGTCAGTGAATGTTGGCTTAGATGCCACCCAGAGTCATCATCCACAAGACGTGTCAGAATCCACAAGAAACCTTATTTTCTTCAACCAGGACATAGCCACTCATGCATGACCCTTGCGATCTCTTTCGCACTAGGAGCTATTATAAGGTGGCGTTGTAAGTAGCAGCTGATACATCTTCGGAGTGCCAGCAGGGGGGGAACGGTTGCACGAGCTGGAGACTCAAGCACGTCTCCCCAGAACTACTTCACATTTCCCCAAACCTTTCTTTGTTTTCGTCTTCCCAGGTCTGTGAGTTGGATATCATCTTTAACTTCGAGAAGGCTTATTTTATCCTGGACGAGTTTATAATGGGTGGCGAAGTTCAGGAAACGTCCCAAGAAATCTGCCGTGAAAGCCATCGAGGACTCGGACATGCTGCAGGAGGTCAGTGCTCACGCTCTGCTGCGGCCGGGATCGCTCCTTACCGAGTGCTCACGTCATGCTGGCGCGCTTCTGCCTGAACGCATGGCATTAGCTTAGTTAATTAGATAAGGGAAGGCAATACTGTTATCTTTACTTTTAAGATGAGCAAATGAGCACGTCAGTGTCTGTCTTTGTTTTCTAGTCTTTTGGAACTGGGGTGAGGAGACACTCGGTTGTGCTCATGGATCACTGCTGTGGGAACTTGGGGTACCATGTGCAGTGTTGGGGGTTGAATGCAGCTTAGCTGCATGCCAGGAAGGTGCCATACCACATACTTCCTCTCCAGACTGGCTCTACTCTCTGCTCTTCACATTTGACTGACCTTTGGCATGAGGAAGACTCACCTGCAAAAGGGTATCAAGGGCTCAGTATGAATCTTTTTAAAAACCATTTTATGAGAGGCATAAAAGACTTTGATGATAAGATCTGTGCTTCATGGGGAAAGGGAAGAGAAGACGATCGTTATATCATTTGCCAGGAACATTGGAGTTTTATTACCCAAGCTGGCGTTTATCATTTTGATTACAAAGTTTAAACCACCTATGGAGGTTGTATGTGCACTCATTTGCATAAATAAATTAGAGAGGCCTTGGCTGCTGTGCCTGGGTACAGAGGGGCCCTGGAGTGTTCATCTGGTCAGACTCCTGACTTTACAGAAAGTATAAGGGTGTGGGCTGGTGGTTTTTCTGGAAATGTAGCTCAGATATCCCATATGCCTCAGAAAGGAGCTTACCTGCACCAGCTCTTTTTTTTTTTTTTTGACTTTTCGGGTTACACCTGGCGATGTTCAGGGGTTACTCCTGGCTCTGCATTCAGGAATTACTCCTGGCAGTGCTCAGGGGACCATATGGGATGCTGGTGATGGAACCTGGGTCGGCCATGTACAAGGCAAATTGCTCCAGCCCCACTTTCTCGCTCTTCCTCCCAAGAAGGGAGAAAGAGCTTGTCCCCATGGATCTTTGGGTCTCAGGCCAAGCGCACACCTGTGCTCTGTGCCAGGAGCCAGACTCAGCCCAGCTCTGCCCCGTTGCTGCCTCTTCCCATACAGGGGCTGAATCTTATTCTCCTAACAACAGGTAAAGAGGTTCCAGAGTACTGTAAAGAATCTTTTAATCACTGACATTAAAGCCATTTCTTCCTGTTTGCAAACAGGAGGCTCAATTAGTAAAACAACGCTGGGCACGACTCTCGTAGCTGAGGGACACATATTGGAACCTTTTGGCGTTTGGTTTTGATTCCTTTCACTGGGTTGCCTAGTAACCAGTAATCTGTGAGCATCTGCACGCACCCATTGCATTCATTACTTGAGGCATCTTCACCTCTAAATACTTGTGAAAACGTCATGATGTTTCTGGGCTTTCTCCCCAGGGTCACAGCAAGGGGATTTGGATAAGGTACTTGAAAGATCTGTGGTTTAGAAATTCCACTGACCCATCTTTCATGGGCTCAAGTTTGGTGGATGGAGAGATAGCAAAGGGATGAGGCGCTTGCTTGCATCGGGCAGATAAAGCAGGGTCCCACCCCCAGTTAAAAGTTCTCCCTCCACATGGAGGTCCCTGCAAATCACACTCAAGACTCTGAAGCCCGATTCTTGATCAGAACACAATGGTGCAGCCAGGGCTGTGCCCCAGTGGGACGTGTGTGATAAATCCCTGTGTTGGACCCCGTCCAACACATCCTGGCTTCACACAAAAGGGAAAGCAAAGAGTGCAAAAGATGTGTGTCTGCGGAGATGTGTGTCTGCGGAGATGTGTGTCTGCGGAGATGTGTGTCTGCGGAGATGTGTGTCTGCGGAGATGTGTGTCTGCGGAGATGCAAAGATGTGTGTCTGCGGAGATGTGTGTCTGCGGAGATGTGTGTCTGCGGAGATGTGTGTCTGTGGAGATGTGTGTCTGCGGAGATGCAAAGATGTGTCTGCGGGAGATGTGTCTGGCGGAGATGTGTGTCTGCGGAGATGTGTGTCTACGGAGATGCAAAGATGTGTGTCTGCGGAGATGTGTGTCTGCGGAGATGTGTGTCTGCGGAGATGTGTGTCTGCGGAGATGTGTGTCTGCGGAGATGTGTGTCTGCGGAGATGTGTGTCTGCAAAGATGTGTGTCTGCGGAGATGTGTGTCTGCGGAGATGTGTGTCTGCGGAGATGCAAAGATGTTTGTCTGTGGAGATGTGTGTCTGCGGAGATGCAAAGATGTGTGTCTGCGGAGATGTGTGTCTGCGGAGATGCAAAGATGTGTGTCTGCGGAGATGTGTGTCTGCGGAGATGTGTGTCTGCGGAGATGTGTGTCTGCGGAGATGCAAAGATGTGTGTCTGTGGAGATGTGTGTCTGCGGAGATGTGTGTCTGCGGAGATGTGTGTCTGCGGAGATGCAAAGATGTGTGTCTGCGGAGATGTGTGTCTGCGGAGATGTGTGTCTGCGGAGATGTGTGTCTGCGGAGATGTGTGTCTGCGGAGATGTGTGTCTGCGGAGATGTGTGTCTGCAGAGATGTGTGTCTGCGGAGATGTTTGTCCACTTGTGCTTTTCCAAAGCTGTATCTTTACAATGGCAGAAAAATGAGATTTTACTGTCTGTTAAAGATGTGCGCAGCTTCAAGGAAAATCATTGTAATTTATTGTTCTCTTTCAGACATTGGAGGAATATATGAACAAGCCTACGTTTTAACCGTGCATCTGCTGAAGATCCGGCCGTATGGTGTGAATGAGCAGGCCCCCGGTACCCAGCCACTGTGCCCCTCCTTCAGCACCATGCCGAGCATAGTTTTAGAGGGATTCTTGGCTAAGTAGTAAAAATTAAACTTGTTTGACATGAACTATTTATCATTTCTACATGTCTGTATTATATTGTATATGACTACCCTGAATGTTAAAATCAACTGCTTCGTGGCTCTGTGGATTTGTTAGAACTCCATAGGCAGAATTTGTTTGCAATGTTTTAACGCCATTAGAAGAGTCTGTTGTGCCTTGTCTGATGCATTTGCTTCTCTACTACAGAACACTGTGTTGTAATAATCCTGGAGTTTGACTGTAAAGTATATCTCTTTTTAATGCTTTTGCTTACTGTTGAATGTTTTAAATTTTGTATGGGTTCAAAATTATGACTAACTTAAAGCCCATACATAATGCTGGATTTTTGGATACCCTTAATGAGACTAATTTCCATACAGATACAATGTATCTGATTTTTAAAAATATACTGAATTAATTTTTTTTCAGGATTGAAATAAAATAAATAACCAAAGATAGTTTAGGACTGAGTAACTGTTTATGGTGTCTTGGAAGCTGCTATCTCAGCCAATTCTTTGCTGCCTTTTAATAGACTTCAAGGGACATATAGGATCATGTTTTCTACAAACTATTTATTAAGGTTTTGCAATATCTAGAGACCATTGGCTCATTATAAAAATAGCATAATGTAGATCAATAGCTATAATAATTATTACTATTATTTTCATTGTCTTTTATGTTTCAAGAACTTAGTTGCTGGAGAGATTTTGTTTCAAATAGGTTTTAATGTATATCAAATGAATTCTGGGTTTATTTTGTTTTGGGGCCACACAGTGATGTTCAGGGGCTCTTCATTACTCTGCGCGCACTGGTCACTCTTGGCAGTGCTCAGGGAACCCTTTGCAGTGTTGGGGATTGAACCAGGGTAAGCCACATGTAGGGGAAGTGTGGGAACCCTTATATTCTCTCCTGGCACCATATTTGAAGATTTACTGTTGAAGGTCTCTTGGAGCATTTAATACCGTTGCAAACCATGGTAGATAACTTTCCTCCCTTTCATTTCCTTCCCAAAGCAAATATTTGCTGCAGGCAAATTATTATGTGACTGTGTCACCTTCCTACTTCCTAGAATCTATGTCTTATGGGGCCAGGTAGTAAATGTGATCGGACAGCAGAGAAAACCAACTAGTGATTTCCCCGTCTGGGGGTTCAATTTTGACGCCTGACCCCATGCCTTTCCAGTTAGTTTTGAGGTCTGGTGTCATATATATTGGAGTGTCTGTGAGCACTAGTTTTTCCTGAGATTTGGGCATCTGTGGGAAAACCCATGTTGTAGGGAATATGAAGGGATAAAAACTAACCTTTTAGGTCCATCTTGAAAGGCATGTAACTATTATTAAAAGAAATAGATGAGGGTATTAAGTAATTACTGGGTCTTTAATATTTAATATTTCTCAAATTAACCACATGATTGTAATTATGGTATTAGATTTAACTATCTAGCTACCTTAACTAAAATTAAGTTTATATCATTTTTGATCACTATTTTTAAGTCTAGCTTTGTGTGATAGTGTTTTTTTTTTTATTTTTTAAACACAATGCAACACTTTGCTTCTTCCTGTAAAGATAAATGTTATATAAAACTGTCATACTGTATTTTTCTGGTACTTTCGAAGATTTCTACCAGTTTTAGATGAAGGTGCTTATTGGGGCTCTTTCAAAGGGGCTGTGCCTTTGTTTCCTGAGAAGTCCTGCATTAGACACTGTCCAGCAGTGGAACTGTCCTCTGAGTTCATGTCTACGTCACGCAGAAATGACCGTGGCACTATGACAGTTGGGTTAAATTTAAGGGACTTCATGGACATTTTAAATGAACCTTGCAAAAATTACACTTTATCATTACAATAAAACTGTCAGTGAAAGGAATTTATATAAAACCTCCAAATAAAATGCATTGCACTTTCTGTGGGAACTTGAGTGTGCTTTTATGAATGTTTGTAGATAAATCTGTATTTTGATTCCATTTCGTCTTGAAATTGCTACCCCTCCTTTTTATGATTGTTTGGGGCCGGACCTGCTGATGTTCGGGGTTACTCCTTGCTCTGCACTCAGGAATCACTCCTGGGATCTAACCCAGGCTGGCAGAAGGCGAGTGCCTTACCTGCTGCACGGTGCCTCGGGCCCAGCTCTCCCTGCTTCTTGGGAAAGTCCTCTGATAGAGTGTCTTCATTTCCCGGTAATTACCACCCAGGAAACACTTCAGAATTTGGGCAACAGCCAATGAAAACAGAATATTTATGGCTTAATTCTTTTGGGCCTATCACTATTTTCTCCCATTTTGATCATCTCTTTATGTATAGTTTCCATGTAGTTCTCTTTGGCTGTGATGTGATCCTACTTTAAATCAGAAGCTACTTTTCTTTCATATAACAATGTAAGGATGGTATTTATTCTGATAATGAGTTCTTAATTCATTCAAACCTTATTTCATATCAATAATGATAAAAATTCCTAAAATGATAAAAGTTTTCATCAAATATATATATACTGCTCTAATGATTTTATTTTTAGGATTCGTGTATTATGTGTGAAATACCACTACTAAACTGTAGGTAATTTTGTGTAGTTTTCTTAGCTTTAATCAGTAAAACTGTTGATAATGTTAATATATTTTTTCATGTCATCCCCACAATTTTTGATAAACTTCAGACAGTTGCTTTGCATTGTAAGTAAAGCAAGGCAATGATTTTATCTATAGATGTTTGTAGTTTATATATCATATTAGATAAAACATCAATAAAATATATTATGGAAGAAAGGGTAAAATGTTTTCAGTGGATGGTGTACTTTTATGTAAATTACTTTTATGCGTATGTTTTGTGGTTTTTGTACAAGTATGTTATACTTTCTCTTAATTTCATATTATTTTTTTAGTCTGTTGGTTATAGGTCTTATGAGACTCTTGATAGAGACTTCAAATAGCTTGCTAATCAGAACCAAATGATACATTCATTTATTGTCATTTTACATTTTCACCATAGAGTTCTCCAATTTCTATGGAATTTCAGTTTTTCTGCATTCCTGTCAACCCTTGTCACTTTATATTTTTAGATAATAAATATTCAGATAGATGTGAAGTAGCATCTCTTGGGTTTTTTTTTTGTACACTTCCTTAATGACTAATGATGTTGACCATCTTTTCAACAGGATATGTTCTATATTCTGTATCTTCTTTTAAAACAAATTAAGTTCACTGTATCACTGTCTTCCCGTTCATCATCGATTTGCTCGAGCGGGCCCCATGTAACATCTCCATATGTCCTGTCTCATGCTAGTAGAGCCCAAGGCATCTTCTTGCTCCAGGAACATAAAGAGCCTCAATCCATTCCGGAATGAAGTCTATAATTGTTACTGGTATTTGGCATATATATCAAATACAACACGGGTAGCTTGCCAGGCTCTGCCGTGCAGGTAGCATATTCTTGTAGGCATCTCTAAGTCCAGCATTTATTGATGAACCGGCGCAGCCACAAGCGGCCGTGGTGAGCCGGGCGCTGAAAGGCTGGTCTGCTGGGTAGAGGTCTGGCGAGAGAGAAGTCCGGATGTGGAAAATGGAGGCCCTCATGGAGTGGGGGGTCGTCTGGCTTGTTGCGAGGCTCTGCTGGGATGGTGGGCCAGGGCTAGAACCCACCATCCCTCCCGGGCGCCTCATGAGCAGCTGGTCACAGGGAGAGCCAGTAGCAGCTCTGCCCCATGTCTGCGAGTCTCTGGACCGGCATACCTGAGCCGGATTTAAGAAAGACTGCTGCAGGGTGGAACTCGATGAGCCGGGCGCTGATAGGCTGGTCTGCTGGGTGGAGGTCTGGCGAGAGAGAAGTCCGGATGTGGAAAATGGAGGCCCTCATGGAGTGGGGGTCGTCTGGCTGTTGCGAGGCTCTGCTGGGGTGGTGGGCCAGGGCTAGAACCCACCATCCCTCCCGGACGCCTCGTGAAATTAAGTTAAATTTATTATAATTATTATTATTTATTATTGTTATTTGCCATATCTGAGAGTGCTTGAGATCTAGTCCTTGTTTGCCTGGAAGGCCATACGGGGCCAGGAGCAAAACGGGGCTTACTGCATGCGTGTGGTCAGCCTTTGGGCTGTATCTCTGATCCCATTGTTTCCTTTGAGAAATGTCTTCTCAAGTTATTTGCCCAGTTTTGAATTGGGTCGTTTATTTTTGTTGAATTTCATGGGTTCTCTCAATTTTATTATTTTCAAATATTTTATCTCATTTTGTGGGTTGCTCTGTGATTACTGTTCTTTTGATAAATGTTATATTTTTTTGTTTGATTTTTGGGTCACACCTGGCAAAGCTCAGGGGTTACTCCTGGCTCTGCACTCAGGAAATTACTCCTGGTGGTGCTCGGGACCATATGGGATGCTGGGGATTGAACCGGGTCGGCCGCATGCAAGGTAAATGCCCTCCCTGCTGTGCTATTGCTCTGACCCTATGTTTGTTATTTTGAACCAATGACTTCCAAAAATTTTCAATAGGAAGTTTTATTGGTTTTTTTTCTAATTGTTTCACTGTTAAGAAACTTTCAAACACTTCTTTTTTTCTTTTTGGGTCACACCTGGCAATGCTCAGGGGTTTCTCCTGGCTCTGCGCTTAGGAATTACTCCGGCGGTGCTCGGGAGACCATATGGGATGCTGGGGATCGAACCCGGGCCGGCATGGGCCAGCTGCGAGCAAGGCAAGTGCCCTACCCGCTGGACTATCTCTCTGGCCCCAGAAACTTTCAAACACTTCTTAAAGGTAATATACTTTGGTATTAAACAATGATGTATAAATAAAAACAATGATGATTAATTTTGTTAGAAAAACTTAAATCCAGAAAGAGCTGTCAGTGTGTTTTATCAGTCCCACCACAGATAGTGCTGTTTTATGTAGAATTCTGGCCTATAAATGAACTTTCACTGCGGATGAGTTCCCTTGTGAGCTAAGTCACCTATTAACTGAATCTCCATGTTTTAGATAACATATTTGTGGTCATTGTCTCCACGATGACTTATTTCTTCTAAAGTATTCATGTAACACTTTTAATCAGTATAAAAATAAAATGTCTAAGAAATAGTGAAAAAAAAGTTCAAAAGTAGTTATTTTAAAAGTTTTAAAAAGAATAGATCTTTTAACATTTTTTAAAATATAGTTTTAAAATGTTAAAAAATAGACAGTTCCTGGTGAACGCTGCAGCCAGTGTGTGTTACCTTATTCATAAAAAAAAAAAAACAACAAAGGGAAGAGGGGGAATAATTCTTCTATATGGTAGCAAATCAAAATCTAAAAGTGTATTAGTTGGAGTTTCTGGAGAGATAGTATAGAGGGTAGAGAAACTGCATTGTGTGCGGCCAACCTGGGTTGGCTCCCCAGCACCAGATTCGAGATCTCTTGAGCACTATCAGGAATGATTCCTGAGCACACAGTCAGAAATATTCCTTGAGTACCAAAATACAATCCAAAAAAGAAATGAACAAAGATGATTGGTTTTAATGACAAGTTATAGGTGTTGTGGTCAGAAAATTACGTTTCAGGGGCTGGAGCGATAGTCCAGCAGGTAGGGCGTTTGCCTTGCATGCGACCGGCCCAGGCCAGCCCGGGTTCAATCCCTGGCATCCATATAGTCCCCCCGAGCACAGTCAGGAGTAATTCCTGGAGTGTAGAGCCAGGAGAAACCCCTGAGCATTGCCAGGTGTGGACCCAAAAAAGAAGCAAAAAAAAAAAAAAGAGCCAAAAAAAAAAAAAAGAAAAATTATGTTTCAAAAAATGAAAACTCAGGTCAATTGCATTGTTTAGAACTGTACAAAAAGAACTTGAAAAACTTAAGTCTATAATGGTGGATTTGTTGCATGATTCGACCTATAGGAAAATGGTTTGGAAACTTCTCAAAACAGTCCCAAACAGCGCTTTTTGTACTTCTCAAAACAGTCCCAAACAGCGCTTCTGTACTTCTCAAAACAGTCCCAAACAGAGCTTCTGTATGACCCAGCGATTCCACTCTTGGATGTCTACTACAAGAACGTAAAACAGTAACCCACAAGGACATAAGCCTACCTATGTTCACTGCAGCATTAGTATACAATAGCCAAGATTAGTATACAACAACCCAAGTGTTCAACTGCAGGTGACTGAGTAGAGAAATCGTGATATGTAGTCAATGGAATACTGTTTGAAATGGAGAAAGATGAAATTTTCCATTTTTTTTCTTGCAACATGAATGGAATTGGAGGGTATTATGCTAATGGAAGTGAGCCAAATTGTAAATGATGATTTCACCCATATGCGGGCTATAATGAAACAAAAAGTTTAGACAGTTCCAATGCAAACAAACCCTGAGACATGGTCAATAGAACAGGGAATAGAAAAGGCTGGTAGCAGGCTGGGAAGGGGAAGGGACTGTGGGACGATAGTAGAGGAATTGCTATAATACTGCTACAGCTATAAACCAATGGCTTCAATAGTATCTTAAACTTAAAACCGACACATCAATGAAGAAAGAAGGCAATAGCTTTAAAAATTCAAGTGTAATAAATATGTGATTCCTAAAGCAGTCAAAAGTGGAAAATAAAAAATTGATTTTCATTTAATAAAATAAGCTCTGAACATTTAAAATAACATATCAGATAAGTCATCTTAAAGTATCTGTAATGGACTGATTGAATGATCTCTTGCTGGTTTTTAAAAGTAAGCACCATTTTATTTCTGATGAGAAAATTTTTAACAATATTTTATCAAGAGTTATCCCATGGTTATTATAATATTAAAAGTCAAACTGAAAAGAACGAAAGAATGGCCAAACCCAAGGCACACAGTAAGAAAAGTGAATAAAATAATGTTTTACTTGAAGGACCTAATCTTATAAAGTTATATGAGGTATAAAATAGTTATATCTTGATAGGAATTGGTACATTCACTCACAGATTTCATGAGAAATATAAGTGCATTGAATAAATTTAAGTGAAGGAAAATTTATACCTTTTTTTATCTCCCAAAGGAACCACAACTGATAACAACATAAGACAAAAATCAGATTTATTATTTTTGCAAGTGTTACACATGCAGAGACATATTCCCACCTTTTCTGCTCTTTTCACACTCTATAGTCAAAATCTTATAAACCCCAAACATAATTATTTGGTTTAAAGATTTTTTGAGGCAGCCATCAAAAGGCTACTCAAATAGGTTTTCAGCTCTTGTGAGTCAGTGGAAATTAATGACAAATATTTTCTTTTTGCTTTAAGTCAGCAGTCTTGGGGCAAGCAAACGGGCTATAATTCAATGGTAGTGTGTTCTGAGCCGTAAATATATTGATGGCAGATATTCAAAGTGGAGTAGAAACTGGTCATGCTGGTCCCTGTATGACCCCCACCGCCGGGGTGCAGGTGCCCTTTGGCATGGATGGAGTGTGGGAGTCTGATAGGAAAGTAGAAGGGAAAGCTAGTTAAGCCTCATACCAACAGGGGTCACGTCATCAGCCCATAAACATTCATGCTTTGATCATGTCCTAATGCTGATCAGTTTAATTAAATCTTATCTTGATCAAAGCTGCTATCTTATGAAGGTGTTTGATGAACCTGCTTTCCTGGCAGTAGATTAAAAGCCTAATGACATTCAAGCATGTTTTCCATTTTTTCAGTTGATACATATGAAGTGTCCTGAGTGCACTTTAGATGAAGGATGCTGTTAGAAGAGAGAATTGTTTTGATCACCAAGAGATAAACAGTTACAAAGTTGTCTGTGAGTGGGTTTCAGTCATAATATTGCAGCCCCCGTGCACGCGCCCCTTCACTAGTGTACATTGAGTTTGGGAGGCCCTGAGCACTGCTTGGGTGCCCTGGCTGTCCCCAGCACCACAGGACCTGAGCAACACCGCATCCTCAAGCCCTTGCACAGAAATGTCAACCCCATTGATTATGTCTGAGCATCACTGCAAGGGACCCCCCAGTCCCCTGAGCCACACTTGGGAACCCATATCAGCCCAAATAAAAGACACGTTTTATCATGTTCTATAGACTCTTAGAGGTTGAAAAGACTCAATAGGAGTATTTTAGAGTCTCATACTTCTTTGGGGGAGAGGGGGTAAACCGGGCTGTGTTTACTCCTGGCTCTGTGCCCAGGAATCACACCTGGTGAGACTCAGGCCATGTGGGGTGTTGGGGATCGTACCTGGATCGACTGTGTGCAAGGAATGTGTCTTGCCTCCTGACCTATGTCTCTGGCCCAGAAATAAAAGAAATAATGAAATAGATGTTGTATCTTTATTTTAAAGATAAGCTAAGTCTAGAAAGTGACTCTCCCACCAACTAGAATTGTAAGTGTGATCTGCACGTCCAGATTCTGAGTGTAGCCTGGGCTAGGGCTAGAATGATTTCCCCTTAACACTCATGCCTGGGAGTTGATTCTGGAGTTGACTCCAGCTGTGCCCTTTGCTCTCTGTGGGACCTTGGGTTTGGCCCAACTTCTCAGTCTTTTCTTCAGGTGAGACTTCAGGGGAAGTGTGGAGTCCCTTTCTTCTGCTTTTTGCTATGAAATTCAGTGAATAAGTGTCGGGCTCAATACCACCAACGATCAATCTTCAGGTAAATGTCAGCTGGAGCCCGCTCTGGGCACTTGGAGAGTGGGAGCTACCGATAGACAATCTTCTGAGGCATCCTCGGATGGGCAGAGAAGAAATAGATTCTGGATCCTGGCAAGTGGGGAGATGATACATGCCTTGAGGAACTTTGCCAAAGAAACAGCTAAGTGAAAGACCAAATTCCTGGCTCCTGAGCTTCTTAGAAATGGACTTCAGCATGTTCCTGATCAGCCAAGAACGTGCTTTGAGTGAAGGTGTATGTGTGTGTGGGAGAGGGGGTGTTGGGGAGCCGAGGAGGAGCCTGAGCGGGAACAGCCTTTCAGGCGCTGGGTGCTAGGAGGCTGCGCAGGGCTTCTCCCGGGGACTCGGATCTAGGTGAAAAGGAATTGAGGTGGCCTTGGACTGCGCCAGCGCAACCTCTGGAAGCAATCTGTGCCCCGGCCGTATTCACTGGCCCCTCTGGCATGTGTCTGCTTGGAGCCCTCCCTCGGAACCCCAAGGGGCTGCTCTTATGAGGAACATCTCCCTTGGTGCAAAGCGGCCCGTTCTATCCCATTGGCAAATCCCAGTTGTGTCATTTGTTCTTGCTTCTGTAAGGCCCTGAGCCTGGCCCAGCCGGGAAGGCCGTCCCTCGGGGTACAGTTCCACAGCGGTCACCAGACTAGCCTTGAGCCATGCCTGTAGGCACCTGGGAAGCCAGAGAGGCCCAAGTGTTGGGATTGCTGCTGGCTCTGTTGAGTCATCGCCTTCCTCGGATGTGTGAACGCCTACTGCTCACTGTGTCTTCCGGACGCTTCCATCCTTCCTTTTAGTTCCCTTTTTAAATGAAGTGAATTTTCTTGGCTCCACGATTACTCTTTTCTTTTTTACCTCCTACCCCCTTCCCTTTGCGTTGATCCTGCTGCTGCTGTGGTGACCGAGTGTTGCCCCTGCAGCAGGTGGTGGTGCTCCCCATTTGGGCTGCAGTGCTAGCTTGAAGTTGTTTATCAGTGTGGGGTGGGCGGGGCGGTCCTGGCACATCGGGTTGAGGCACTCACTGAGGGTTGTTCCTTTGGTTCCAGTGCTGGTACACTATTTGCTGGGTTCACACACATTAGACAGGCATGCGTTGCTCTGCCCGTAACTGCTCACCGGGGTCACACTTCCTGAAGGACACCTGCTGGCACGTCTCTCAGTTATAGTGCCGGAGAAGGGATGGTCCCTTTTTGTGTGCTTGCATACACCTGGCTGGGATGTGACTGAATCACGCACAGAATCACACACAGACAGAATCACGCTGAAATGGTGGCACCGGGCATTGAACTGTGACGATTAAAATCTTGCAAGGCAGGTTTTGAAAGCTACTGAACTTTCCTTCTGAATCCCTGTTTGTATCTATTTATTTTCTACTTTGTTTTATATATTTCAGTTGTTATTACTGTCTAAAGGGAGAGTCTATACTGGAACGCTGTGTGACTGAGACCCAATCATGAACAGCTTTGTATCTCACAGTGGTATAATACAATTTTTAAAAAAATTTTAAAAGAAAAAAGAAATAAAGGGAGAGTCTATTGCTATGTTCATCATCTTATGCACAATAGCCAAAATCTGGAAACAACCCAAGAGCCCCAGAACAGATGACTGGGTAAAGAAACTATGGTACATCTATGCAATGGAATACTACTCAGCCATAAGAAAAGATGAGGTTGTACTGTTTGCTGATACATGGAGGGATCTGAGAGTGTTATGCTGAGTGAGAGGAATCAGAGGGAGAGGGAAGCTCTAATAGCACTACAGAGAAACAGTAGTGGAATAATTAATGCCCAGCGGCAATAGAAATGAAGACCAGGCTGTGCTGCTGAGCCTCTTCAGAGCCCTGCTGCTCTGTTGACAGCCAAGCCACAGGCTGTATTCCCTTCTGGTTGCGCTTTAGCCTGTTGCTACTCTGTAAATGATCAATTTCTCCACAGAGAGCTTCCACTCTTCTCCAGTTTGAAGAGGATTATATCATGATCTCTTAAACCTTGGGCAGGCCACAGGTTACTACTGAGAAATTTTTCTGAATGCTATTATTTAGGAGGGTTTTTAAAAATGTTTTCATTTATTTATTGTTTTGGTTTGGGGGCCACATCTGGCAATGCTCAGGGGCTACTCCTGACTCTGCACTCAGGAATTTCTCATAGCCATGCTTGGGAGACCGCATGGGATGTAGGGATCAGGGGCCAGCTGCAAGGAAGGCAAGAACCTTACCTGCTGAATGATCTCTCTGGCACCTCTAGGATTTTTCTTCACTTGTATCACTTGTCTTCCCATTCATCATCGATTTGCTCGAGCGGGCACCAGTACATCTCCATATGTCCTGTCTCATGCAAGTAGAGCCCAAGGGCATCTGCTTGCTTCAGGAGCACTAAAGAGCCTCAAACCATTCCATCAGGTCATGGGGATGAGGTCTATAATTGTTACTGGTATTTGGCATAACAAATACGACACGGGTAGCTTGCCAGGCTCTGCCGCAGGTGGCATACTCTTGTAGTCATCTCTGATCTCCAGAATTTATTGATGAACCACGTGGCTGCAAGCGGCCACATGAGCCTGGCTGTGATTAGCTAAAAAATTCTTCTGCTAGGATTTTTAATTGACAAAAAGATTATTTCTGCTGTAGAAGGTATTTTTATTCAGATTGGAAATCAGAAGTTGTATCTAGTATTTGTATGAATTGGGGTTTTCTTTTTTATGACAACAGCTGCAGCTTTCTAACCTTTAAGAGATTTTGTTTATAATTCAGTGGTTTAAGAATTGGTTAAATAATGTGGTTTCCTTTTCTGAAATAACCCAAATAAAATTTCAAGACTTCTGGGGAGATGAAAATAAATAACTCAATAAAGAGGGGGAGAACTAGCCCTTAGTAGGAAGCTTGCCACAGGAGGTAAGGGACAGGAAAGGAGGCACCACAGCAAGTCACTTCAGACAAGGACTGGGTGTTGAAAGCTGCTCAAGTGATAGGCAAGATACCCTCAGTAAAGCCAGTGTGTAAAAGGTGGGGAGGAACAAAAAGAAAAAGCCGTCTGCTGTAGAAATAGGTCTGGGGGGGTGGGAGGGAAACTGGAGACATTAGTGGACATTGGTGAAGAGATTGTTTCTTTGGAACATAGTATACTTGAAACTCAATCATGAATCATTTTGTAATTAATCATGATTCATTAAAAATAAATACATAGCACACACAGAGAGAGAGAGAGAGAGAGAGAGAGAGAGAGAGAGAGAGAGAGAGAGAGAGAGGAGGGAAAGTCTAGGTCAACAGTCTTCAACCTTGTGTACAACTACTAGCCTGGAGACTGGTATGCAGAGCAGGTGCTGGGCCCTAGGTGGAAGGTTGTCAAAGGACACCAGTCTAGAATGATTACAATGGGTTTGTTGTCAGACTCCCAGAAAGCTACCAAATAGCACATATTTTGTCTTGTTTGTTGCTGTTATCCTCAGAGGCTGAAACAGTGGTTGTGTAGTTGAATAGGCGTAATGTGAAATTCTTTTGTACACTGCTTAAATTGCCTTCTTTGAATACCACTTACACTTTTGGGGAGACCTCTTTAGATTAAGTATTTGGATGTTTTAGTTTTTGTTTGACCCAAATTTGTATCTTGCCCAGGCCTCCCTTTCTGGACTCTTAAATTCCTGGAGACAAGGGGCTTTGTGTGGGCAGTCGCTTTATTTCCAGGGTATGGTGTATGGTGATGGTTGCCAAGTTCTTCCCTAAGACTGCACTTTTACTCAATAGCTCATCCATTCTGAGAGGAATGGCCTTTTTAGCTCCTGAGCTCAGGAGCAAAATAGATTTTTTAAAAAAGCACCACATAGTAGAATTAGATGTCCTTAGTTCATTTATTTGTACAGAATTTGTTTTATGAACATTGAAAATTTGACTTTTACTTGAATGAACTATCTACTCACAGATGATTCAAAATCAACCCCAAAGAGAGAATGACGCAGAAAAACAAGAATAACTCTTGCTGATGTGTGAATTGTACCCCTCAAAGTAACTCAGTATTTTGAGTATTTTGAGCATGAGCTTCTTCTTACTTATTGAATTTATGTCATAGATTTGAATTCAGAAGGGTAAGCATAGCCTTCAAGAACAGGACTATGTATAGGAATCAAAACTTTAGTTCATATTTTCTACCATGCTCCTACTTCACTCTTTTTTGTGTTGGTTTTAAATTTAATTTTATCCAGATAATAAAGCACTGCTTCAGTGTCTTCAGGGGAGCTTGGATTCTAGGCTGCTGCTCACCGCTCGACGGAGACTGAAGCGGTCATGGAAGCCCTAGCCAAACAAACCCAATACATCAAGATCCTTCATGAGTTGTATTACAGATTCACCACCAGGATCTCACCATTCTACAAAGAAGTGGTCATCAATGTCAAAAGAGGGGTTCGGCAGGGTGATGCCATTTCACCAAAACTCTTCAGCACCACCCTTGAGAATATCATGCGACAATTAGAATGGGAAGGAAAGGGAGTGAAGATAGATGGTCAGCAACTACACCACCTCTGCTTCGCTGATGACATCATTCTAATAACACCAAACATTAGCCAAGCAGCACAAATGCTGACTGACTTTGACCGAGAATGTGGAAAGATAGGTCTACAGCTGAATCTCAACAAAACTATGTTCATGAGAAATGAGCTAGTACCAGAGGCCCCATTCACTCTCAATGGAGCAAACATCTCTGAATGCAGCAGTTATGTGTACCTAGGTCGAGAAGTCAACATGATGAATGACCTAAAACCTGAGCTGCACAGAAGGAAAAAAAGCGGCATGTAATGCCTTCAAAAGCACCGAAGAAATAGCTAAAAGGACAAAGAACCTCTGGCTCTGGGCACATCTCTTCAACTCCACCTTTCTCCCTGCATTAACATATGCCTCAGAGACCTGGGCCCCTACGAAGCAGGATGAGAATGCTATTCGGGTCTCCCAAAGAGGAATTGAAAGAGCTGTGCTTAAAATATCACACCTCATTCAAGTGAAAGAAGGAATCCTTCAAGTGAAAGAAGGAATCCGGAGCTCCGACCTCCATCGCTATTCCAGAATCAGGGACGCTGTCTCATTTGCCAAGGCATCGAAAATCAGATGGGCTGGACATGTAATGCGATTTGTAGACGACGGCTGGACTAGAGCCGTTATCAACTGTATCCCATGGGATGTCAATAGATCACATGGCCTCCCACCTACAAGATGGTCAGACTTCTTTGTCAAGACCCTGAAGGAACAGTTTGATGCTCTTTGTATTCCTGAAGCAACCAGATGCCAGATGCCATTAAGCTACACTGGCACGTGATAGGGTCAAATGGAAATATTACTGATACCCGCTCGAGCAAATCAATGAATAATGAGATGTCAAGTGATCAATAAAAGCACTACCTGGGTAATAAAGCACTGCCACTTTGAACTTAAACTTGAGTTTTTAGAATATATTTAAAGTCGTGTTTGGAAGCGTGCTGTTATGTCTCTCTCCTTCCTTCCTTCCGTCCCTTCCTTCTGTCCTCTCCTTCCTTCCTTCTTTCCCTCCTTCCTTCCTTCCTCCCTCCCTCCCTCCTTCCCTCCTTCCTTCCTTCCTTCCTTTCTCCCTCCCTCCTTCCCTTACTCCTTCCCTCCCTCCTTCCCTCCTTCCTTTCTTCCTCCCTCCTCCCCTCACTCCTTCCCCTCCCTCCTTCCTTCCTTCCTTCCTTCCTTCCTTCCTTCCTTCCTTTCCTTCCTTCCTTCCTTCCTTCCTTCCTTCCTTCCTTCCTTCCTTCCTCCCTCCCTCCCTCCCTCCCTCCTTTCCTCCTTCCTTCCCTCCCTCCTTCCCTCCTTCCCTCCTTCCTTTTCCCTACCTCTTTTCCAATTTTTTTTTGCCTGCCTCTTTCCCTCTCAATTATAAGCCTTCACATGATAACTTGCTTGTGTTATTGTTTGGGGTGTAGCATCCTCACTGAAATAAATCACATAGATCCCACGTTTGACCTGACTAACCTAGCAAGTGTTGTTTTTAAGGACCACCAGAAGCAGTTTGCTTTCTCTGACAAGATCACACATGCTTCCTTAGCATCGACTCAGTGCTGTACTAACTCACTCTGCAGACATTCTGTCATCTTCTTGTGGAGACTAACTCAGCAGTATGTATGGCATTGAATAATTGATCGTCCAGGATCACCAACTACTTTAGGGGCCTTATTAAAACACTCATGAGCCACAAAGCAGGAAAGAATTCTAATTTCCTATGTCAATGAGTGTATGAGATAGGATCCTGTCATGAAGACAGATATTTATTTCAGCACAGAGACTTTAATACAAAGGATTGGGCACACAGAAGGAGGGCAGAAAGGAGAATAGGGACTTACGCTTCCCGGGAGGCAGTTGCTGTAGGAAGCAGCCACTACTCCATGAGAACAGGGAAAGGCTGGAATTACTACCAGAAAGAATCATGGATGAAGAATCTTCCAAAACTGTGCTTGGCCTCCGAGGACTTTTTCTTTTTATAGATGGAGATTAACTCTGCAGAATTAAGAATTGGAGACAATTCCTACCAGGAAGAGCAAGAGAAAGAACAAGCAGAAACGGACAGAAAGGGAAGGCTCGCTTAAGGCTGTTCCAGCATTGTTGATGCCACGTTGGAAAATTCATTTGCCACAACTTACTTTCAGATTGGGAAGTAAATGGATCATGAGGGAGCATCCTTGAGCTCAGCCCTTCCAGCCTCCAGAACTATGATAAACACCTGCTTACCCCTAGAGCTAATTCAACCCCGGCGTGTGTTATCACAGCCTGAACGAAGACACAAGTCAATCTGAACCATGCTATGAAGGGCACGGCAGGCCTTCAGCATTTCATGATGTAAAAGAGCTTTCTGCTCAGATGGGCTATGACTTGACCGGAAGAGAAACTCCTGGCTCTAACTTTCCAGTCGACTTGAAAATAAAATGAGATTTGCACAGTTGGAAGCTGTGGGGGTGAACTCATCATTGTGAGGCGTGGGAGGAGGAAGCTGTGATGACCCATGCAGGGCCCAGGAGGGCTTCTGGGTCATTCTACCCAGGCCATTACCATCTTGTGCCTACTCCTCCGAAAGGAACAGAGGCTTTGACGTCAGGCTGGATGACTCATTTTGCCTCCCAGGTCCTCTGGTGAGGATCTGAAGGCTGCCTGCCTTTGCTCTAGCAATGCTGTTAGTCATTCATTTTTTTTTAAAGGCATACTGGGAAAGCGGAAGGGAAATGCTTGGATTTACAAGTAATTAAATTTTTTATTTTCGTAGTGTTGACCCTGCCGGCTGACAGCATACCCTTTCAGAACCTGCAACTAAAGGGCCACAGTAAATTCTCTGACCCCCAGACAAAAGGATCTTTCTGATTCTTCCTCATTTTGGTTGGAACACAGAAGTTTCTTATGTTAACTCCTCTGTACCAGGAAATGCCAACTTAGATTCATCTGATTTACATAAAGAGATGAGTTCCTTAGGATCAAAGGAAAATTAATAAGCCAATTTCTAGTGCTTTATTTGCCAGGTTCCAAAGGGTTCAATGGAAGACAATAAACTCTCATCTGATAATTCATCTTCGTTTTGTTCCATGAAGGCTTCACATATCTTGTGTGTGTGTGTGAAGCAAGAGACTTATTTTTATTGAAACTTATTTAGAAGGATGTGAGGGGGAAAGAGTGAGAAGTTCATGTTCAAGAGAGAACACAGGCTTCTCTAGAGTGGCAATAGGCAAGCGAAGAAATACTGAGATAAGCAAGTGAGATATGTGTTCGAGGGAGAACATGGGCTTGAGGACCAAGCCAAGATTCCAAAAGTCTTTCAATCCACGTGAGAGTTTACAAGAGAACAGAACTTTTTAAAGGTTGGTTTGTCACTACATTCCCACTAATATTGACTGTTTCCAGTCTTTTTAAAAATTTTTTTAATTATACCCACAGACTGGGAAAGAATATTCACCCAATGCCCATCTGATAATGGGTTAATATCCAGGAAGTATCAGACACTGGTAGAACTTTACAAGAAGAAAACAACTAACCCCATCAATAAATGGGGAAAAGAAATTGAACAGAAACTTCCAAAATGAAGAAATTTGAATGGCCAAAAGGCATATGAAAAAGTGTTCTTCATCATTCATTATCAGGGAGAATCAAATCAAAACAGCAATGAAATATCATCTCATACCACAGAGACTGGTACACATCCAAATGCTTCCAGTTTTATGTGGGAAAAAGGACTCTCATCCACTGCTGGTGGGAGTGCTGACTGGTCCAGCCCTTTTGGAAAACAATATGGGCATTCCTCCGAAAACTAGACATTGAGCTCCCATTTGATCCAGCAATAGCACTCCTGGGAATATACCCGAGAGACCGAAAAACACATAGCAGAAACACTATCTGTACTTCTTTATTCATCTCTGCGCTATTCACTATAGCTAGAATCTGGAAACAACCTAAATGCCCGAGAACAGAGGACTGGCTAAAGAAACTGTGGTTCATCTACACTATGGAATACTATGCGGCTGTCAGAAAAGATGAAATTGTGAAATTTACCTGCAAATGGATGGACATGGAGACTATCATGCTGAGTGAAATTAGTCAGAAGGAAAAGGACAGATATAGAATGACTGCATTCATTAATAGGATATAAATAGATACCAGTGTTTTACTAAGTGTGGGAAATGGTAATGGCAGATTAAAACTCACCATTGAATATACACAAAGAGACTTAAGTGATAAACTCTAAATATCTGCAGGGCTAGCCACAATGTGTAAATGAAGAGGGAGAGAGATGCAGAGACAGAGAGAGAGACAGAGAGAAAGAGAGGATACTGGGGTACCTGCTATTGAGGCAGCCTGGGGGGGGGGGGGGGGGGAGGGGTACATTGGTGGTGGAAATGGGGCACTGGTGGAGGGATGGGTGCTGGTATACTGTGCTACCAAGAACCAATTATGAACACCTTTGTAATTGTATGTCTCATGGTGGTATAATAAAAAAAATTTAAAAAATGCTTCCAGTTTTTTTTATATGTATCATTGTATCACTGTCTTCCTGTTCATCATCGATTTGCTCGAGTGGGCCCCAGTAACATCTCCATATGTCCTGTCTCATGCTAGTAGAGCCCAAGGGCATCTGCTTGCTCCAGGAACATAAAGAGCCTCAAACCATTCCCTCAGGTCATAGGAATGAGGTCTATAATTGTTACTGGTATTTGGCATATCAAATATGACACGGGTAGCTTGCCAGGTTCTGCCGTGTGGGTATCATACTCTTGTAGTCATCTCTAAATACAGCATTTATTGATGAACCGCGTGGCTGCAAAGCCAGGCTGTGATAGGCTGGTCTGCTGGGTGGAGTTCTGATGAGGGGGAAGTCCGGATGTGGAAAATGGAGGCCCTCATAGAGTGGGGGGGGGTCGTCTGGCTTGTTGCGAGGCTCTGCTGGCGTGTCGGGCTAGGGCTAGAACCCGCCATCCCTCCGGGGCGCCTTGTGAGTGGCTGGGCATAGGGAGAGTCAGTAGCAGCTCTGCCCCATGTCTGTGAGTCTCCAGTATGTATATGTAACATATCTTAAATTCAGTAAGATAATATCTTCTTGAAGTTTTGATTTGTACTCCCTGATAATATGCGACTATAAATACTTTGTCCTGTGCCTAATGAATCTCTATATGTGTTCTCTTTGTGGAATTACCTATTCATCTTCTTTCTCCAATTTTTGAAGGGTTATTACTTTTTTTGCTACTGAGTTTCATGGGTGCTTTATGTATTTTAGATATATAATATCTGCTGTATTGTGTGCAAATATTTCCACAGTGGTAAACTTGTCTAATCAGTTCCTTTGTAAAACAGTATGAAGATTTCAAAAGAAAAAACACAAAACAAAACAAGAATAGATCTCCCATATGGTATAGAGATTTCACATCCTGGTATTTACTCCCTAAACACACACACACACACACACACATATTAATTTGAAAATATACACACCTATGTCCACTTCAGTGCATACCTAGGATATGGAAACAACCCAAAAGTCCAATGATAGATGAATAAATAAATAGATAAATCAAAGTTCTGGTGTATACACACAAAAGAATAAGCACTATGCAATTATAAAAAGATGCTGTTAGGTAAGCAAAACATCAGGCAGGTTCAATGAGCCAAAGGGCTTCCATGTTGCTGTGAAAAGTTACCAAGGAGGGGCCGGAGCGATAGCCCAGCGGGTAGGGCGTTTTCTTGCACGCAGCGGGCCCATGCCGGCCTGGGTTCAATCCTCGGCATCCCATATGGCACCCCAAGCACCGCCAGGAGTAATTCCTGAGTGCAGAGCTAGGAGAAACCCCTGAGCATTGCAGGGTGTGACCCAAAAAAAAAAAAAAAAAGAGAAAAGTTACCAAGGACTTGGCATCACCCCCCCACCCCCTTTTTGGCCTTGGGATGGACATCTGGGCAAAAGAAAACAGCAGCCTTATTGCCACTATCTGTGGTATATATGGGAACCGCTTGGAGTGCGGGCAGGGCATACTAACATTTAGGATATCACAAGACATATCAAAATGACTTGTCTGTGCAACTTCAGTTTTGTTTCCCCTTGAGTTATGTTTTTCTTTGAATTTAAGTTTGTGGGCTATGACGCTAATAGTGACTATATAATCTAAAGCTTCCCCTTACTCAGGGTCTTGCTTTGGCCTGTGTGCCTAAGAGCTTGACTCCAGCTAGCTGACTTAAATAAACTCTGTTTGCGTTTGGCATTACTGGCTGGTTTCTTTGTGATTCCTAAGAACTTGTGACTCCGATCCTAACAATGCAATACTGCAGTTGATAGTAACTTGAATGAAACTGAGTCAAGTGAAATAAGTCAGAGAAACAAGGGAAATTATGATATCAATTTTCTATGGCATATAGAGATAAAACAAGGAACTAGACAAACCCTTGGCCTTGAATTATAAAAAGTCAGATTGCCAAGCAGTGGGAAAGGTGTTGAGAAATGAAGAGGTAGATTAGATTAGAGGAGAAATAGGGACAGTGGTGATGGGAATTGGGCATTTTGGTGGTGGTGTAACAGAAAAACTTGTAAATACCATAAGGATATTTCCCTATTAATTTATTTATTTTTAGAGTTGCCATTTGAGATAGCTTTTATTTTTTACTCCTTTCAATTATTATTGATCACTTGACATCCTGTTATTCGGTCGTTTTTCTCGGGCGGGCACTAGTAACGTTTCCATTTGTCTCTGTCACTTGCCAGTGTAGCCCAATGACATCTGCTTGCTCCAGGAATACGAAGAGCCTCAAACCGTTCGTTCAGGGTCTTGACGAAGAAGTCTAACCATCTTGTAGGTGGGCGGCCACGTGATCTTTTGACATCCCGTGGGGTCCAGTTGGTAATGGCTCTAGTCCAGTGGTTGTCTCCAAGTCGCATTACATGTCCAGCCCATCTGATTTTCAATACCTTGGCAAACAAGACAGCATCCCTGATTCTCTATCAGTAACAGAGGTCATAACTCCAGGTTCCTTCTCTCACTTGAGTGAGGCGTGATATTCCAAGCATAGCTCTTTCGATTTCTCTCTGGGAGACCCGGATAGCATTCTCATCCTGCTTTCATAGGGCCCAGGTCTCTGAGGTGTATGTTAATGCAGGGAGAATGGTGGAGTTGAAGAGATGTTCCCAGAGCTGGAGGTTCTTTGTCCTTTTAGCTATTTCTTTGGCGCTCTTGAAGGTGTTCCCACACTGCTCTCTTCCTCCTGTGCAGCTCAGGTTTTAGGTCATTCGCCATGTCAACATGGTGTTCTCGACCCTAGGTACACATAATTGCTGCATTCAGAGATGTTTGTTCCATTGAGAGTGAATGGAGTATCTGGAACTAGTTCATTTTTCATGAGTTTGAATGCCCTGTTTGGCTAGGACTTCGATTACTGCTTCGGTCTCAGCAAAATCAAAGGCTTTCTTTAAATCAATGAACGTGAGACAGAGCGGCATCTTGAACTCCCTACAAACCTCGATGAGCTTGGTTACCATGTGAATATGGTGGATTGTGCTGAATCCTTTTTAGAACCCAGCTAGCTCGCATGATTTATTATTATTGTTGTTGTTGTTGTTGTGGTGGTGGTGGTTATTATTATTATTATTATTTCTGTCAGGTCTTGAATCCAGGTCTCATCTACCTGCAGCTTGTTCTCTACCACTGAGTCACATATCTAGGACCTAGCATTATTATTATTGTTGTGATGATGTGATGATGATGATGATGATGATGATGATGATGATGATGATGATGATGATGATGCTCTGGGAAATACCTGGATATGTTCTGAGCTTAGTCCTGGACTGCTTAGGGATCACCATATATGGTACCAGGGATTGAAGAGGAGTTGGCTGCAACCAGAGTGGGTACTTTAACCCTTATACTATCTCTTGTGTCTCCCAAAATGATTTCTTCTTTTTTTTTAGCAATAGCAAAAAAAACCCAAAAAGTTTCAGAGAAAAAAGAATAGAATTATTAAAAATTATCCCTTGATTATAAAGTTTATTTTATATTTTCTTCCATTAAAATCAGAATGCCTTTAATAAATCCTGAGTCACACAAATGCTTTGCTACTTTTGATTCTTTGTACCAATGGTTCCCAACAGGGCTTATTAGAAAACTAGCTGAAAGTCTAATGGAATTAGGAGAACAAAAACAGCTTTGCAATATTATTATCGTTAAAGGTGGTGAAAGTCAGAAATGATGAAAAAAAAGCTGTTATTTCCTCCACTCAAGTGATGATTAGTGTGAGGGAGGAAAGCTTTATGGGGGGAGTTCTCAGCCCCTAGATGGAAGAAGGAAGTACAGAAAAAAATGGGACAGGTGGACAAGTATCAAGCAAAGCCAATTTATATATGGTTTTATCAATTTTGTTCACAAAGAGATATATCAAACATGAAGTTCAGTCTTTTACCTAGAATTTTATTTTTCCCTAACCATTAAAAACACATCTAGGGGCGGGAGCGATAGCCCAGCAGGGTAGGGGCGTTTGCCTTCGCAGGCCGGCCCATGCTGGCCTGGGTTCGATCCCGGGCATCCCATATGGTCCCCCGAGCACCGCCAGGAGTGACTCATGAGTGCAGAGCCAGGAGAAACCCCTGAGCATTGCAGGGTGTGACCCAAAAAAGCTAAAAAAAAAACACATCTAAGGCAGGAGAGAGAGAGAGCATAGCAGGGAGGGGCATTTCCCTTTGCACATGGCTGACCTGGGTTTGATCCCTGGGTATCCTGTATGGACCCCAAACACCACCAGGAGTAATTCCTTATTGCAAAGCCAGGAGTAACCCCTAAGCATCACTGGGTGTGACCCAAGAAGCAAAAAAATAATTAAAATAAAATAACAATGATAAAAGGTTTTGAAAAGGGCTTATGAAAAGCCTATGTACCATTTAGGAAGAACAATAAAATTCCATTGCGTTATTGATGAAATTCCTGAATTATTTCATTATGAATAGGAGACAAAAAGAATTTACATGTGAAAATTCTTCAGAAGCAGTGTTCAATTGGAAACATGCACTTATTATAATTTTCTTTGGGATATAATATTTGATCATTTTGGGGTAAATATTCTGTAATAGAAAACAAATGTCTTTATTGAATTGAAGTTCAATACAGATCCATATGATCTGTCTTAATAAATGTGTTATTTATCTCTACTATATTAGTGTTTATTGTCTTTATCTGTCATGTCCCGGGAGTGCTAAGTTACAATCTTTTATTAATATTGTTTCTTTTTCTTT
>JAJIBD010011515.1:0-50701 GCA_021461705.1 Cryptotis parvus | reverse complement strand
CTAGAGGGCACCCGAAAGATGCCCTCCTCGCACCCCTCCTCCCAGGAACGTGAGAATCAGCAGGCCCAGCGCAGCTCTCTGAGGTCGGCCTGCAGTAGCAGGCGCGAGGTCTGCAGCGGTGATACCACCCACTGCCAGCTACCACCCAGCCAGGCCTGCATCGCCCCAGGGAAGCCGCTCCTCCACAGCAAGCAAGCCCTTACTCTAAGGCCAAGACCCTCCAACCTGACAACGTCGTCTAACACGCACCAATTCATTAGCCACCAAGGACTCAAAAATGGGTTGTTATCACATTCGGCCACACAAGCACCTGAGTAGCTGGCTGAAGGCGATTCCAGGTCCTGGGGAAAAGGGGAAATGGACCCAAATACTGCAGCCAGGTGTGAGGCCAGGGCTGTCCCTAGGAGAATCATCGAAGAGAAGACGACGTCAACGAGGACGGACCCTGTTTTGGTCCCTCACCCAGCGGCGCCCAAATCCCCTCCCACGGACAGTGAAAAAAAGGGCTGATAATGCCCGGTGGGGACGAAACGCGCGTGGAAGGAGAGAGAGGAGAGGGGCGCGCGGCGTGCAGGCTGCGCCAGGGGGATGGGGGAGGGCGAGCGCAGCCTCGACGCCACGAAGAGCATCGCGCTATCCCACATTTGCGCAGCTACCGCCGGCCCCTTTAGCTCCGGGCATCAAGTCACAGGAAAAGGCGGGTGGCGTCACCGCCAGGGAGAAAAGTACCACATTTGCCCCAAACACTTGCCCTGGGCCCGAGACTTTACAACCCCAACCCCCGCAGTCGGCGACCGGCAGCGCTGCCTCCACGTCCGCCATTAGAGTCCCAGCCAAACAATACGTGAGCGAGAGCCGCGCAGCGGGCCGGGCCAGGGCGTAGCGGAGGGCCGCCCGGCGGGGCAGGGGCAGCACCCGCGCGCCGAAAAACTAGGAGACGGCGGGCCACAGCGCCGGGGGTGGCAGCGCAAGGCCGGGAGCGGAGGAGGCGCCGCCGACTGGGCCCCACCCCCACCTTGCCCCCACGAAAGGAAAAACACCCGCGACCTCCCACCACCCCGGCCCGGGCAGCCCTGCCCCACAGCGACCCCCGCCGTCCGCGTCCGCCTCACCCAGCCCGCCCGGCCTCGCCCTCACTCTCGCGACCCCGCGGGCCTGCACTCCCAGGCGCCTGTGACATGAGCCGAACCCACGGCGGCCCCCGAGGCCCCGACGCGCCAGCGGCCACGGCAGCCGCGCCGCGGGGGATTAAGCCCGGGTCTGTGGGAGGCTCCAGGCTGCCCTCACCCATCTCCGCCTCCCTAGTCGCCTCCGCCTCCGCCTCCTCCTCCGGAGTCTGCGCCGCTCCCAACCACCCCCCACTCGCGGCGGCCCTGGCTGGAAAGACAGCGCGGAGAAGCCTCACCCGGTTCCGGCTGCGGCTCGGCCGAACGAACCTCCCCTCCCTCGGCCCACCCCCTTCGGCAACACGCACAACTCCGCTCGGTCCAGTCCGGGCTGGAGGGTTGCTGAGGAGGTGGAGGAGGAGGCGGAGGAGGCGGCGGCGGTGGCGCGGCCGAGGCCCGGGAACGCCCCGCCCTCGCGCGCCCATAGGCGAGAGCGGAGGGCGGGCCCGAAGCCTCGGCCACCAGCATTGGCTGTCGCGGCCTTCCTTCACGACCCCCTCGGGGGGGGTGGTCCGGGAGGCCGTCCGTCAGACGCAGGCCACACCCACGTGCTGCCGTTCCACTCTCCATTCGGCTCGCCGCCTCGTCCCCTCCCAGGCTTGCCCCCGCCTCCCACCCCGCCCCCACTCCAGGGTCCGTCAGGGTCAGGCATCGCGAGTTTCGTAGCCCGCCGCACCGGCCACCGACCTGCTCCCGGTGGGACGGGCGACCCTCGCGGGCCCGGTGCGACCCGTGGGCCGGCAGCCGCGGCCGTTTCGCTCCCGCAGGCTCGGACTTCCAGTCCGCCGCAGTTCCCCGAGCCACCCTGCCCGGAGAAACCGGGCCTCGAGGTGCCCAACGCCTTCCCGTCCCTGTGGCGTGGCCGCGCGGGGCGATCTAGGGCCGCGGGGCCGCAGGGCCGAGTTGGGGCTTGGGCTGGGAGGCGAAACGACCCCTCGGGAGGGCTTGAGGGCCGCTGGAGCGGTTCAAGCGCACCCCATCCCCGAGGGGGACAGCCCCCTACCGCCCGTCAGGGCTGCGGGAGGAGACGGCGTCCTCCATTTTGTTAGGGCCGCTGCACACTTGGGGCCAGTCAACATCGGCCTCGGGGGTGAAGGACGGGCCACGGGGACGCCCCCCCACTGGGCCCCTCCATTCGGCCGAGAGACCTGCCCCTGCTCCCCGCTTCTGGGCCTGAGGGGTATGGGGGGGCGCCACGGGCGACAGACCCAGACGCCGCTCCCCGCCTCCATCTACCAAGATGGAGGCCGCTGCGGGCTCTCCCGGCACTGGGCTCCCCGCCGGTGGAGGGGCCGCGGGTTCTCCTGGCGCTCACCCTTCCCGCGCCGCCTCCCCCCTCCCGGGGCGCGGCGCCAGGGCAGAGCGAGGGCGGCCCCCATTGGCTTCCCGGGGCCCCAGCCACTCCGCTGCGGGGCCATCGGGCGGTGCGGGCCGCGGCCTGGGCGTGTGTGCGGGCGGGAGTCACCCCGTGGACGACGCCTCTTTTGTTCCCCGTAGACTTCCCGTCCTGGCGGTCGGCGGGCACCAGGCCCTCGAGCCCTGGGATGGACTCGCCGCCGCTTCTCACTTGCCCTGGCGGTCGCGGACGGAATAACAGCGGGTGTGCGGGTTGAGATCCTTGGTTTTCAATGACTCTGGCTTCCATGATTGCCTCGCCACTGCCTAAGAAGTGCGTAGTGCTATGACTGGAAGTTCTGCAAGAAATAATGAGCTTAAAGATTACATGCACTTAATCACCCATGAATCGCGTCATGAGGATGGTTTTATACCTGCAGATCTTCTATTGGAAGTTGACCTACCACCCAAGGCAAAGGATCTCATAATTTATTTGAAGGAGCTTTCTTAAAACTAGCATATTTGGTTTTTGTTCAGTTTTAATTAAAATACTAAATATCTTTCATTAGTATCTTTACATTTACATTCTGGATGTCATTAACTTCAGATTAGAACGTTATTACCAGTATAGAACAGCATTGTAATGAATAGTTAGACCATTTGTTTTGTTTTTGCTTTTTTTTTGGGGGGATTTACACCTGGCGACACTCAGGGGTTACAGCACTCAGGATTTTCTCCTGGCTGTGCTCAGGGGACCATATGTGATGCCAGGGATCGAACCCGGTTGGCCACATGCAAGGCAAATGCCCTACCTGCTGGACTATCGCCCCAGAGCATTTATTTTGTCTCTAAGAAACACGACAATATTTCTATGTTGAGTTTATAGTCATTTATAGTTAAAAGGTCTAATATACTTAATTCTACTGTCATCATAAACTTGTAGGTTGACTTACCTGTTTTTTTTTACACTAAACTTCAGCAAATTCCCTCGCATTATAGATTCTCTAGCTATTTGATAGAAACAAGCAACAAGATGATTAATATTACTATAAGTATTGCTCATACCATGTTCATTTAGGTCAAAGCCAATGGGTATAAAAATTTTCACTGGGCTATCTACATACAACAGAATTTTTTAGTTTAGTATCTGCATACTCTTGTGAGTGGCAGGAGTTTTATGTCATAATTTTAAAATTAATTGTTAAAACACTTATGAATGTTCAAAGTATAAAGTCGTAAGTGGAAGAGGCAAACCAAATGTTCAGGAAGTAATTGATAAAACATGAAATTTCCAAAAATGGAATATTAAACTATAATAAGGAATAACGTTCTGATGCGCATTTACATGAGAATGTAAAGACATGCTGGAAAGACATGTAAAGAATGTAAAGACAAGCATGTCTTGAAGACATGCTGAGAATGAATTAGATGCAAAGGACTCAACATTGTGCTAGTTCATTTACTTGAATTGTCCAAACAAGACAAATTATTTATAAATAACAAGATAGATTGGTGGTTGCCTAAACCTAGGGGAGAAGTTGAAGTTCTTTCTGGATCTAAGGAAATGTTAGAAAATTAATTATTAGGGGGCCAGAGCGATAGTACAGCAGGGAGGATGTTTGCCTTGCACACGGGCAACCCCAGTTCAATTCCCAGCATCCCATATGGTCCTCGGAGTACCAAAAGGAGTAATTCCTGAGTGCAGAGCCAGGAGTAAACCTGAGCATCACTGGGTGTGATCCAAAAAGCAAAAAAAAGAAAGAAAATTGTAATGAGTGCTGAACAACACTAAACAGAACCACTTTAGGTTCCATTTAGCTTTTCTATAGTGTATAAAGAGGTGCTCCCAATCAGTGCAAAGATGTCCTCCCCCATTGTTTTTCAGCCAACCTGATGGCTGTTCAGTTCTTGACCCAAGGATGCAATGCTGCTGGGCCCTGTCACCAGGGATAACTGGCCCACCTGGTGGTGTTGGGGGGGCTTCCACAAATACACCTGGAGTTGTCAGAGTCCTCCTGGGTCACATCTGGTGGTGCTCAAAGGACTCATGTGGTGCAAGATCTCAAACTTGGATAGGACACATGGTTCACAAACCTTGAGGCTGTGTTCCTCATCCCTATAATACATTTTTGGAAGTGAGGGTGCACACCTAGGGGGTAGTGCTCAGTACTTATACCTGGTCACTAAGGGGTCACCCCTGGAGAGTCTCTGAGGACCATATCCTCAGATACTTGGATATCCAAGACTTGGGATCCAACCAGGATTGTTGTGTGCATGCCAAGTATCTTAACCACTGTACTACTCTCTTCCCCTATAGTATGCAATTTTGACTCATTAAAGGTTTTATTAAAAATGTATATGGTAAAGAAAAAAGTGTATGGTTTCGTTATTCTGTACTAGTGAAAATGAGGAAGAACCCATACTTGGACAAGGGAAATACTCAATGGGTTTTAGCACATTCTCATGTAGGAATCCTAGATTCCATCCCCAGGTGCTAGGAGAACACAGGTTCCCCTAGCACTGCCAGGAGTGTACCCCTACTCCTCACAAGGCAAAAAAAAAAGGGGGAGAAGCTTCTAAATATTGCCAAAAAACTCAGTGTAAAGAGTCTGGAGAAGACTTGCATTTCAAATATTTGTTTGTTCTCTGAGTCTTGAGCAAGTTGTCTTTCCTCAGCTGCTTTTTTATCATTTATAAACTAAAGCAAAAGAAAACACTGAAGCAAACCAATGCTGTTGTAAGGACAAAACACCTGTGAATATGATATAAAAATGTTAGAAGTTACAATAAACCTGAAGCATTCACATTTAAAGGGAAAATTATGATCAAGGATGTTGAGTAGATTTATTGTCATTGTTTCACACTATATGCATATTTCAGGGACTATAGAAGTGACTCAATGGTAAGGCACCGGTTTTGCATATATGATGCCCTACTTTTGACTTCCTGAAGCATCACAATGTATGGTTCACAATATATATTCATATTACTATATGATTATGGTCTGCTCTCAAAACTGTTAGTTACTGTTTATGAGTGAAAAAAAATTGATTGTATTTTGAAGTATATTTCAAGATTTGGCTTATTACTAGCACGATGATGTTTTTGATTACTTCCTAGCACAGTGTTTATGGTAGAGATTATCAATGTCTCCTTCACAAGATATTATACATATATATGTATATATATATATATATATATATATATATATATATATATATATATATATATATATACGGTGACAGGACAGAAGTTCTCTTCTACCTCCCAGGAGCCGCGGGAGAACAGATGAAAACTCACGAGTCCGGTGCAGTTCCAAAAAAGCTTTTAATAGCCAAAAGCTCTTCCACAGCACTCCAATATAACGAACAAACTCTAGCTCTGGTTCAAACTTACACCATACAAAAGAGCCTAAGTATCCCACCAAAAAAGAAAGGATCTCACCCGAGCTGAGTCCTACCCAGAAGAAGGAGCAAAAGGCCAACGAGCAAAAAGCCAAAAGCCAAAAGTCGAAAGCTGAGGAGCCAAAAGCCAAAAGCGAGAAGGCCCAAAGTCGAAGAGGCCTGAAGTCAGTCCCCTTATGTACACCAAAGTATCCAGGGAGGGTGTCAACAAAGAACTCTAAACAGAGTGTAGTGCCACACCCTATTGCAGGTATAAACAAAGGTTAGCCAAGGTCTAATCCTTTCTACCTAGATTATCTCTTATGTAAAACACTGGAAAGAGAGGGCTGATATAAACTAATACATCTTAATTTCATGAGCCTTACGTAATCTAGATGGTACCCACAGGTCCTTCTTATTATTATCTGCACCAGGGTGATTCTGAGTATCTTGTTCTCATGTACTGAAAGGGTCACACTCGCCTGCTTAAAGCAAACTAGTATGATCCCTCCTATAGTCTTCCTATAGTCTCAATGTAGCCAGGATGGTAGTCTCCTGGTAAATTCTAACTGTCCCACGCTGGGTGCAGGGGATATAAAGAGGAGCTGTGCCCAATCTAGAAAACATAGGAGTCTTAGTAGATGTATAAGTCAGAAGTTATTCAATCAAGGTGACTTCTATAACTGCCACACCCTCTAGCATTGTTTACATAGAAGAGAAGTCTCATTAGAATGAACCTTGGCTAAAATAGATTAAGCTGAGAGTGGGCAAAACAACAAAACTCCCAAACTAACTAAACCTGTCCTCCAACATACATACATACATATATATATATATATATATATATATATATATATATATATATATATATATATATATATAATAAAATGTATATATATTTTTAATATACACTATTTCACTGAGTCAATTGCTAATAATATAAACTATTTTGTTTGAGCCACACTCGACTGTGCTAGTTTACTACTGATTCTGCACTCAGAGATCACTCCTGGTGTGGCTTGTGGTACTGGGGAGATAACGTAAAGAGCTTGGCTTGCAGTCAGCCAACCAGGACACAATCCCCAGCATACCCCATGGACCCCTGAGCACTGCCAGAAGTGATCCCTGGGCACCACTGGGAGTGAGCCAAAAACTGAAAGGGAAAAAAGAATGAGGGGAAATGGAGTTACAGTTTACCAAGGAGGGCATTTGCCTTGCAAGTGGCCAACCTGATTTCAATCCCCAGCATCCCAAATGGTCAACAAGCCAGGAGTAACCCCTGATCACCACTGAGTGTGGCTCCAAAATATAAAGTTAAAATAAACCTAATCATGGTCAGTTTTCTTTTTTCTTAGAAAGGGCTTAATATTATTTATCTCATCTTCCCAGTGTAGATACTAGGACACTAAAAGTTCATGTAGAGAAACCACTCAGGGATCACACCTGGAGCTGAGTACAAGAGAACTAATACAGAATCACTTTTGAAAAGGGGATCATCCCTGTTTTATTGTTAAACTTAAGGAAAAACAATTTAGGATGCTTCTTATCTTTTTGTTTGTTTTGGACCACATCAGATAATATTCAGCAGTTACATCTGGCTCTGTGATCAAGGATTATTCCTGGTGGTGATCAGAGGATAATACTGGATGCCAAGAATACAATTCAAGTCGGCTATATGCAAGGTAAGGGCCCTAACTGCAGTACTGTTCTCTGACCCTAATCTTCACTGTATCACTGTATCACTGTCTTCCCATTGTTCATCGATTTGTGCTCGAGTGGGCACCAGTAACATCTCCATACGTCCTGTCACAAGCAAGTGTAAGCCAAGGGCATCTGCTTGCACCAGGGACAGGAAGAGCCTCAAACATTCTTCAGGTCATGAAATTGAGGTCCATAATTGTTAATAGTTTTTGGCATAATAAATATTTGTTATGACCCTATGTTGCAGGACACCTAAGAGCCTCTGCATCTGCCCTGGATTGCCTCCTGCAGGTCACTTCATAGATAGGGGGGGGGTAGTTTAAATGTGGCAGTTTATCTGACCATGTATTCTGTACTGGCTGGTATAAATATTCTCTCATGCTACCACAATCACCGTGGGACTAGCTAGATCTTACCAGCATATTTGCCTGGCCACGTTGGATCTCTAAGTAATTAGATCAGAGAGTTATGCTGTTTGCCTCCAAGCAAGCAAGCATGGCTCCCTGATAATTCAGAAGCAACTAAAATACAAAACTACTGTGAAGTAAAGATGAGACACTTGTGAAGGCTTGGAGAAATATTTAACTGGCATTAGTATAGTCTTTGGTACAGGGGCATGCCATCTCAGAAACCCCCTTCTCTACCCTATAAAGGAATTTCCAGGCAGATCTTGGCTCAAGACATTAGCATCTAAAAGGGCCTAGGTGGGGCCGGAGCGATAGCCCAGCGGGTAGGGCGTTTGCCTTGCACGTGGCCCGTCCATCCCATATGGTCCCCCGAGCACCGCCAGGAGTGATTCCTGAGTGCAGAGCCAGGAGAAACCCCTGAGCATTGCCGGGTATGACCCAAAAAGCAAAAAAAAATAAATAAATAAAAGGGCCTAGGTGAGGTGCTGGGAGAAATTACCTGAGGGCATTTGACCCTGCCTGCTTCCCATAAAAGTGGGAGGTCTGAGTTGCAGGGGGATAAAAACTAGCCTGCTTCCACTCTTTTTTTTTTTGGGGGGGCTCTGTTTTGGGGCTCACACTCTTCTTGGGTCACTCTTCCCCTTTCTGCTGGAGTCTTTGTTCCGCTCTACAGGGCCTTAACACGTGGTGGCTGCCATCTTGGCCTACACGTGGCTTGGGTTCTAGCCGGGAATCCTAAGCACAGGGTTTTTCCTATTACATATTTGTATGCCTGAACCTGTGATAAATAAAGCATTTTAGCTTCCGAGATCAGACGAGATCGGGCGCGTTCAGGGTGGTATGGCCGTAGACAAATAAAGCATTTTAAAACCTGCACCAGATTCCTGAGTTTTCATCCATTCCCCGCTGGCTTCAGTGGTAGAAGGGAACTCACTTCCCAGTACTTTTGGGGGCGTCAGCAGCTCCCCGACAACCCTAATCTTACTTTTTTTTTTTTTTTTTTTTTGGCTTTTTGGGTCACACCCGGCGATGCTCAGGGGTTAGTCCTGGCTCTTCTCTCAGGAATTACTCCTGACCATAGGGCATGCCGGGATCGAACCCAGGTTGGCTGCATGCAAGGCAAATGCCCTACCCGCTGTGCTATAACTCTGGCCCCCCTAATCATCACTTGATTACTTGACATCCCGTTATTTATCGATTTGCTCGAGTGAGCGCCAGTAACATTTCCATTTGACCCTATCACGTGCCAGTGTAGCCCAATGGCACCTGGTTGTTTCAGGAATGCCAAGAGCCTCGAACCGTTCGTTCAGCGTCTTGATAAGGAAGTCAGACTATCTTGAGGTGGGTGGACACGATATCTTTTGACATCCCTGGGATCCAGTCGGCAATGGCTCTGGTCCAGTGGTTGTCTCCAAATCGCATTACCTGTCCAGCCCATCTGATTTTCAATGCTTTGTCAATTGAGATATTGTCCCTGACTCTGGAACAATGACAGAGGTCGGAGATCCGGATTCCTTCTCTCACTTGAGTATCACTGTATCACTGTCTTCCCGTTCATCATCGATTTGCTCGAGCGGGCCCCAGTAACATCTCCATATGTCCTGTCTCATGCTAGTAGAGCCCAAGGCATCTGCTTGCTCCAGGAACATAAAGAGCCCCAATCCATTCCGGAATGAGGTCTATAATTGTTATTGGTATTTGGCATATATCAAATACAACACGGGTAGCTTGCCAGGCTCTGCCGTGCAGGTAGCATACTCTTGTAGGCACCTCTAAGTCCAGCATTTATTGATGAATCGCGCGCCGCAAGCGGCTGCGTGAGCCGGGCGCTGATAGGCTGGTCTGCTGGGTGGAGGTCTGACGAGAGAGAGAAGTCCGGATGTGGAAAATGGAGGCCCTCATGGAGTGGGGGTCTTCTGGCTTGTTGCGAGGCTTTGCTGGGATGGTGGGCCAGGGCTAGAACCCACCATCCCTCCCGGGCGCCTCATGAGCGGCTGGTCACAGGGAGAGCCAGCTCTGCCCCATGTCTGCAAAGTCTCTGGACCGGCATACCTGAGCCGGATTTAAGAAAGACTGCTGCAGGGTGGAACTTCGATGAGCCGGGCGCTGATAGGCTGGTCTGCTGGGTGGAGGTCTGACGAGAGAGAAGTCCGGATGTGGAAAATGGAGGCCCTCATGGAGGGGGTCTTCTGGCTTGTTGCGAGGCTCTGCTGGGATGGTGGGCCAGGGCTAGAACCCACCATCCTCCCGGGCGCCTCATGAGCGGCTGTTCACAGGGAGAGCCAGTAGCAGCTCTGCCCCATGTCTGCGAATTTACCACCGTAATCCAATATAATGAAAGAACTCTCGCTCTGGTGAGAACTTGGACCATACAAGAGAGCCCATGTCTCCCACCAAAGAGAAAGGATCTCAGCCGAGAGGAGTCCTACCCAAAAGAAGGGGAGATACCATGATCACGAAGGTGGTTTCCCCAGGGGCGAGGCTTATCCATTGCACTCGGATGTGCTGACCCCTGCGATTTCCCCAAATGTGGGAAACTCAACTCACTTGAGTGAGGCGTGATATTCCTAGCATGGCCCTTTCGATTCCTCTCTGAGAGAGCCGAATAGCATTCTCATCCTGCTTTCATAGGGCCCATGTCTCTGAGGCATATGTTAATGCAGGGAGAACAGTGGAGTCGAAGAGATGTGCCCAGAGCTGGATGTTCTTTGTCTTTTTAGCTATTTCTTCGATGCTTTTGAAGGCATTCCATGCTGCTCTCTTCCTCCTGCGCAGCTCAGGTTTTAGATCGTTCATCATGTTGACTTCTCGACCTAGGTACACATAACTGCTGCATTCAGAGATGTTTGTTCCTTTGAGAGTGAATGGGGCCTCAGAACTAGTACATTTTTCATGAACATAGTTTTGTTGAGATTCAGCTGTAGATCTATCTTTCCATATTCTCGGTCAAAGTCAGCCAGCATTTGTGCCACTTGGCTAATGTTTGGTGTTATTCGAACGATGTCATCAGCAAAGCATAGGTGGTGTAGTTGCCGGCCGTCTATCTTCACTCCCATTCCTTCCCATTCTAATGGTCACATGATGTTCTCGAGGGTGGCACTGAAGAGTTTTGGTGAAATGGTATCACCCTGCCAAACCCCTCTTTTTACAATGATGATCACTTCCTTGTAGAATGGTGAGATCCTGGTGGTGAAACCATAATATAGCTCACTAAGGATCTTGACATATTGGGTTTGAACGCCCTGTTTGGCTAGGGCTTCGATGACTGCTTCAGTCTCCATAGAATCAAAGGCTTTCTTTAAATCAATGAACATGAGACAGAGCGACATCTGAACTCTCTATAAACCTCAATGAGCTTGGTTATCATGTGGATATGGTCGATTGTGCTGAATCCTTTTTGGAAGCCAGCTTGCTCACATGGTTGTCCTTCATCTAATGTTCTGCCAATCCAGTTCAGGATGATTCGAGTGAACAGCTTGTTCACAAGTGAACAGTGATGATGGACAACAGGCAGATAGGGCAATAGTTGCGAATGTCATGGATATCTCCCTCCTTGAACAGTAGAACTGTCCTGCTGGCTTTCCATTGGGAGGGTACCTTGCATTCAGACAAGTAGCGTGTGAAAAGCCGAGCCAGTGCATTGATGAGTACTGAAGGCAGATTCTTCAGGTGTTCAGGTCTGATCTTGTCTGGGCCTGGTACTGTTCCTTTCTTTGCCGACGAAATGGCATGTCAGATTTCAGAAGGGAGAAGCGTTGCGAATGACATATCCATCCTGCGGAATTTGGTATGTGGGCAGGTGGACGTGGCTATCAAAGAAATCTGAGTAGAAGTCAAAGATAATCTTCTCCATTGCCTTTCTGGAAGATGTGATAGATCCATCAGGACATCGCAGGGTAGTCATTTTTGGCTTATAGTTGGTGAAGGACAGGCGGGCATTGTGAAAGCTTTTTCCTGGCTTCTGCTACATCCTCCAGCACTTCTGCTCTTCTCTCTTTGCAGTCTTCCTTTATCGCTTCTCTGCACTGCTTTGCAAGCTTGGATGTTAGCATCTTGTCGCCTGAGGCTTGCGCCTTACCACGTTGGCTAATGAGCTCGAGAGTTTTTGAAGATAGGCATCCTTTTGTGTCCTTCTCTCTCTCTCTCTCTCTCTCTCTCTCTCTCTCTCTCTCTCTCCTCTCGGCATTCTTCGGCGCAATCATGGAGGTGCTGAATCAGTCAGTTGTATTCTTCATCAATGTCGTCAATGATAGCATCTTCCCATGTTGCCGCAATGGTGCCAAAGAGTTCCCAGTTGGTGGTCGTTCTGGTAGTTCTCTTCTTAAACTTTGCAGCCTTTTTTCCCCATTGCATGAAGTAGAATTTTGCACGAAGGAGACAGTGGTCCGATTATGTTTGGAGTTTTGGGATGACAGCGACATCGGTCAGGCAAAACCTTCGATTGAAGATTATGGGGTCAATTTCATCAATTTCGCCAGCACATATACTAAAATTTGGAACAATATAGGGAAGATTACCATGGCCTCTGCACAAGAATGACACACAAATTCCCCTAATCATACTTTTAAATATAACTCCTTCCTTCCTTCATTTATTTTCCTTTTGTTTATTTTGTTTGGGGGCCACACCCAGCTGTACACAGGGCTTATTCCCAGCTTGAACTTAGGGATCAGCCCTAGAGGATTTAGGGGACTGTATGGGATATAGAGGAGATGGAACCCAGATCAGCTCTGTGCAAGGCAAGCATTGAACCAGCTGTACTATGGCTCTGGTTCCTCCTTTTAATTTTTTTTTTTTTTTTTTGCTTTTTGGGTCACACCTGGCGATGCTCAGGGATTACACCTGGCTCTGCACTCAGGAATTACTCCTGGCGGTGCTCGGGGGACCATATGGGATGCCGGGGATCAACCCAGGCCGGCTGCACGCAAGGCAAATGCCCTACCCACTGGACTCTCGCTCCGGCCCCCTCCTTTTAATTTTCTTATACTAAATTGTCAGGGGGCCACTGCGGTCCCGGGAAATGTTAGGCAATACAGAGAAGGAACAGTGTACTAATAATTATTGTAAATGGTAATACCAGCATAGAACTAAGCATTGAAAGTAGGCAAAAGGATATACATAATAATCTATAACTGTATGTATTGCAAGCCAGTGTGTAAAAGGAAGAGAGAGAGAGAGAGAGAGAGAGGAGAGAGAAATGAAAATTGCATGCCATAGACGCAGGCTGGGAGAGGGAGGGAAATCATGGGACATTGATGGAGGGAAATGGGCACTGGTGGAGGGATGGGTGCTGGAACCCTGCATGACTGAAACCCATATATGAACACTTTTGTAACTATATCTCATGGTAGTATAATAAAATGTTTTAAAAAAAAACAAAATAGTTAAAATAATATAAAATAAATGTCAAAGTTTTCTTTCTTCCTAAATTCCTAACTACATGCTTTATATTTTGTTCAAACTGTAATGAAACTGACAATAACTTTCGGGAAGTGATATGATGTCTCAGAAGAAAACATAGAATCAAAGTTGATACCAATTTATCAATTGTTAGTTTCGTGATATCAGATTTTTTTTCTTTTTCTGGAATTATTTGGGGCGGAACACCACACAAAGCAATACTCAGGGGCTACTCTTGGTTCTTGGAGGGACATGCAGTGCCAGAATTCAAACCCAGACATGAGTGATAGTACACTCATGTAGATGGGGCATTTTTCTTGCATGTGGCTGATTGAGTTCAATCCCCAGTACCTAATATGGTCCGCCAAACCTGCCAGGTGTGTTCCCTGAGCACAGAGCAGGAATAAACCCTGAGCATCTCCAGGTGTGGTTGGGGGGAAAAAAAAGAAATTCAAACCCAGGCCTCTATAACCTGCTTCTAGATCTTTTTCCTTTCTTCTTTTTTATTTTTTGGGTTTTTTTTTGGGGGGCCCACCCCCATTGGTGCTCAGGGTTTACACCCGGCTCTGAGCTCAGGGATCATTCCTGGAGGGTTGGGGGAATCATATGGGATGTCTGGATCAAACCTGGATTTACCATCTGAAAGACAAAATCCTAGCTGCTATTTTATGGCTCCAGCCCCATCCTTCTAGATCCTTTGAAACCCATGTCTTCTTCAATAAAATAAAGCGATTGTACATATTATATGCCTTTGAAGATGCTCAGGGTTTATAATATGCCTTCAAAGGCATATAATATCCCTTGAGATACCTTGGGATCTAGATCCAACCCTTTTTCAATTCTCCAGTTTATTGAAATCTTTCAGTTCCATGGTTTAGTATTAAAGAATAAAATATGGGGGCTGGAGCGATAGTAAAGTAGGTAGGGCATTTGCCTTGCACGCTGCCACCCCAGATTTGGTCCCTGGCATCCCATATGGTCCCCCCAAGCACCGCCAGGAGGCATATTTCCTTTTTTCAAATTATATTTTATTATATCAGTAAATTCTCGAGATGATAGTCTTCTACTCTTCTGCCGTGTATACCAGAAGAGAAGAGAGTTGGGGTCTTGGTGTAAGTGGTCATTCAGCTCAGGTCAGTCAGCTAAAGTAAGTCAGCTCAAGTAAGTCAGCTCAAGTCAGTCAGCTGCCAAGATGAGAGCTGCTACCCTCATCATTAAAACTATCTGGTGATCGCCCAGGAGCTGCCCTAGGGCGACCAGCCATAGCATGCAGAGCCTCAGACGCAGCTGGGGAACTGGATCTCGGCTCTGCCCTAGCTCAGCTGACCATGAGGCCCCCAGGAGGACAGATGGATTTTGGGTGTTGGCCCATCACCTCTGGGGGTCCCAGAAGCAGCCGGATGAGATTCACCCACCACATTAGCCGCCATTTTTGCTGTTTGGATGCTTGCGGCCACGCGGTCCATCAAACTAGTGGAAACAGTTATGTTTTAATGTACTGCATTCTACTATGTGTAGGAAAGGTAGGCAGAAGAGAGAGATAGAGAGGAGAGAAAAGATATACAGAACCCGCCAAGTAGTTGGGGTGTGGGAGGGATGAGGGAGGTGGGGACATTGGTGATGGGAGATGGGTTCGGGTGGAGGGATGGGTGTTGGAACACTGGAACAAAAACTCGAGCATGAGCATATTGCAATTGTATGTCTAAAAGTGGTGTAATAAAATTTTAAAAAAAACTGAAAAAAAACTATCTGGTGATTATTAAAAATATTAATGGATATACGTCGTGTTCCTGGAGTCTCATCTCTGTGCCTCCAACCCAACAGGACATTCCTGTTCATCTGGTGTGTATACCACACCAAGAAGTATACTTCTTCGGCTGTGTATACCACCTACACGGCAGAGCCTGGCAAGCTACTCATGTTTTATTTATTATGCCAAAAACTAGTAACAATTTAGACCTCAATTCCATGACCTGAAGAATGGTTTGAGGTTCTTCCTGTCCCTGGGTAAGCAGATGCCCTTGGGTTACACTTGCTTGTGACAGGACATATGGAGATGTAACTGGTGCCCACTCGAGGAAATTGATGAACAATGGGAAGACAGTTATACAGTGATTTTATTATACCACCATGAGATATACCATTACAATTATGTTCATGATTGAGTTTCAGTCATACAGTGTTCCAGTACCCATCCCTCCACCAAGCGTATTTCCTGCCACCAAAGTCCCCAGATTCATGACCCCATCCACCAGCCTGCCTCTACAGCAGGTACTTTTCCTCTTCCCTCTCTCTCTCTCTCTCTCTCTCTCTCTCTCTCTCTCCTCGCCTCTCTCTTTCCCTCTCTCTGTCTCTGTCTCTCTCTCTCTCTGTCTCTGTCTCTCTCTCTCTCTCTCTCCTTCTCAGAGTAATTCCTGAGTGCAGATCCAGGAGTAACCCCTGAGCATCGCTGAGTGTGACATACATAAAGTAAATAATCCATCCATCAATCAATCAATTAATTAATTATAAAATGTCACTATAATGCTATCTCAGATTGCCATCTCTCCCCACTCCTGGATCATACTGAATAGTTGGGACAAATCATGTTGCTCATTTTATCTCTCCAAGCAGCACTGTGCATACTTGGGCTTTAGAGGTACTCACTGGAAGTCTATAAGGAAAATTTCACAAAGAAACTTATATTGAAGAATTTATGGAAGTCCGTCTGATGATTAAAAATTTTAAATTATTTTATTATACCACTGTTAGATATACAATTACACGATGTTCATGTTTGAATTTTGGTTTTACAGTGTTCCAACACCCATCCCTCCACCCCTGCCCATCTCCTATCACCAATGTCCTCACCTCCCCCCCCCTTCCCCCAGTCTGCTTCCATGGCAGGTTCTTTGTTTCCTTTCTCTCTTTCTCTCTCTCTCTCCTCCTCGCTTCCCTTTGTTACACATTGTAGATTGTAATATATTCTAGAACATGATTGGTTCCATTAGTTTGATGTACCAGGTCTGGACAACAAAAATGGCAGCTATTATGGTGAATGAGTCTCATCCTGCTGCTTCCAAGACCCTACAGAGGTGACGGGCCCACTCCCAAAACCCAGCTTGCCTCCTGGGAGCCTCATGGTCAGCTGAGCTAGGGGAGAGCCGGACGACAGCTCTCCCCTTGTGTCTGAGTCTCTGCATCATGGCTGAGACCCCTGAGGCAGTACATGGGTGAGGCCACCAGGCCTCTGGGATGGGTCAGAGAGGGGAATGGGGACCCCGCTCCATCTCTAGGAATACCCGTGACTTCTGCCTCCGAGAGCTGCTGGTCTTGAGATCAGCGTCTCTCTTGTGTGGGTTCTGATGAGCTGTGGGGTCCATAAAATGGTGGCTATTATAGTGAGAGAGTTTCATCTGGCTGCTCCAAGGCCCTTCAGAGGTGATGGGCCAACACCCAAAACCCATCTTGCCTCCTGGGAGCCTCATGGTCAGCTGAGCTGGGGAGAGCCTGATGGCAGCTCTCCCTCATGCATCTGAGTCTTTGCATCATGGCCGAGAGCCCCAAGGCAGTTCATGGGCGGGGACACAAGGCCTCTGGGACAGATCAGAGATGGGTAGGGGTACCCCAGTTCTATCTCCAGAAATGCCATTGACTTTCGCTTCTGAGAGCCACTTACCTGGGCATGAACTTGGCTGCTCTGAGCTGGTCTTGAGATCAGTGTCTCTAGAGTGGGTTCTGATGAGCTGTGGTATCCAGACCATGATAATGGTGGCTATTATGGTGAGAGAATCTCATCCAGCTGCTTCTGAGGCCCTACAGAAGTGATGGGCCCACTCCCAAACCCCATCTTTCCTCCTGGGAGCCTCATGGTCAGCTGAGCTAGGGGAAAGCCAGATGACAGTTCTCCCCCATCCAAGTCTCTCATCTTTCTCTAACTCTATTTCTATCTCTGTATTTCTCTCTCTTCTCCTGCACATTGTGACTTGCTTTATAGTTTATGATGCAATTATCTATGTGTATGTTCAATAGTGATTTCTAAAGTGACATTATAGTTCCTCATTCTCCATCAACCTCTCCAGTTTGTTACAACTACAATGATCATTATGGTGTACAGATGTGAAAGATCCTGGGAAGGACCTGGTCCTAGCCTACCTTGTTATCTAAGCCTCTTGCATGGCTGCGCACTGTTCTTCCTATGTCAGACCATCCACTATCCAGGGCCCACAGGGAAGAGCCCTGGGGGGTAGACAAGCCTATCTTCTGTCTGCCACCTGCTAATGCAGCTGGGCACCACAGACACACCTGCAACACCTCGAGGCCAGGTGGCCCTGATTAAATTCTTTGATCTTGGTTGCTTCCAAGTTTGAGCAACTTTGAATAAAATTTCTATAAGCATCCATGTTCAAATTATTGAGTGAACATAAGTCTTCAGGGGACCATATAGGATGCCAGGGATCAAACTCGGGCGGCATGGGCCGGCCGCATGCAAGGCAAATGCCCTACCTGCTGGATTATCGCTCCAGCCCATATATTTCACCATTCTAATAAATGTGTAGTAATAATAAGTATGTGGCCTTAAATGTGTAGCTAATTATTGCATTATGCTATTAATTTTTTGTATAAATTGATATTTTTCCACCTGGGTTTTTTTTTGTTTGTTTGCTTTATATTTTGTTCCTGGGTCACCTGGTGGTGCTCAGGTGTTGCTCCTGACTGGGGCAGGGGTGAACCACAAGGAGGCAGGAATCAAACTTGTGCCTCCAGCATGCAAACCAAGCAACCCAATCCTGCAGTCATTAGAAAAGAAAGGAAATAAAAAGAAGTGATGGACAAGAGCTTTGTCAAATAAGGTGCTTGCTTTGCATGAGACAAAGGCAGGTTTGATTTTCGTTACCCCATATGGTCCCCCAAATACCAATAAGAGTAATTCTGAGCACAGACCCAGGAGAAGGCCCTGAGTAGTACCAGAAGTGGCCCAAAAGTACCAAAAAAGAAAGGTAAAATAAAATTTTAAAAGCTTCACAGAAAATTTAAATTTATGTACTTTGGTTGGTTGTTTATTTTGGGGACCATACCCAGGGTATTCAGGCCTTACTTCTGGTCCTGCACTCAATGATCACTCCGGACAGGACTTGGTAGGAAGGGGGGGGGCAGGTAACATGTGGTTTTGAGGATTGAACCCTGGTTAGCTGTGTGCAAGGCACTTCCTTACTTGTTGTACTCTCTCTCCAGCACTCATAATGCAATTTTATTGCAGAGTAATAGAACTAATAGAATAGGATAACCTCTAAAAAGATTTTAAATAATAAATATATATTACATTAAAGTAAGGCCATGCCTCCCAGGTATGCTGAACCAGAGACTCTTAGACAATCCAGCCCAGGTATGCTGAACCAGAGACTCTCAGACATGGGGCAGAGCTACTACTTGCTCTCCCTGTGCCCAGCTGCTCGTGAGGCGCCTGGAAGGCATGGCGGGTTCTAGCCCTGGCCTGCCACCCCAGCAGAACCTCACAACAAGCCAGACCACCCTCCCCTACTCCATGGGGCCCGCCATTTTCTACATCCGGACTTCCCTCTCGTCACAACTCCACCCAGCAGACCAGACTATCACAGCCCGGATCATCGACAGCCACCCTGCAGCAGTTTTTTTTTTTCAATCCGGCCCAGGTATGCTGAACCAGAGACTCTCAGACATGGGGCAGAGCTGCTACTTGCTCTCTCTGTGCCCAGCTGCTTGTGAGGCGCCTGGGAGGCATGGCAGGTTCTAGCCCTGGCCTGCCACCCCAGCAGAACCTCACAACAAGCCAGACCACCCTCCCCTACTTCATGGGGCCCGCCATTTTCTACATCCGGACTTCCCTCTCGTCACAACTCCACCCAGCAGACCAGACTATCACAGCCCCGCTCATGCCGCTAGCGGCCGCGATGGTTCATCAATAAATGCTTTATTTAGAGGTGACTACAACAGTATGCCACCCGCACGGCAAGCTTGGCAAGCTGCTCGTGTAGTATTTGATATGCCAAATACCAGTAACATTTGTATTAGGTCATTTCCCTTGACCTAATATAATTGTTTGAGGCTCTTTATGTTCCTGGAGCAAGCGGATGCCTTTGGGTTCTACTAGCATGAGACAGGACATATGGAGATATTACTGGTACCCGCTCTAGCAAATAGATGATTAACGGGAAATAGTGATAGTGATAGTGATACATTAAAGTAAAGGTCTAGGGGCGGAGTGATGGCCCAGCGGGTAGGGCGTTTGCCTTACACGGGCCGGCCCATGCCGGCCCGGGTTCGATCCCCGGCATCCCATATGGTCCCCCCGAGCACCGCCAGGAGTAATTCCTGAGTGCAGAGCCAGGAGTAATTCCCTGTGCATCGCCGGGTGTGACCCAAAAAAGCAAAAAAAAATAAATAAATAAAAATAAAGTAAAGGTCTAGAGGGAGAGTTGAATGGAATTGGAAATTCCATGGTGAGGCGTAAAATGTTCAGTCAATAAATAATTTATATTTGTTTTTGTTTGGAGACCTGTGGTGGTGGGAGCCTGTTCCGCTTCCCTACTCTGAGGTTACCGTGGGACCATGGAGTGCAGGACATAAACCATGAACTCCACATGCAAGGCATGTGTCCAGGTCTCTGAGCTGTCTCCCTGTTCCTGTCATTTTGTATCAACAAAAGTGGAGATCGTGAGAGGACAGGGTACGCACTCTACATGCAAGACAGCAGCACTGGAACACTGAGCTCAAGGGGACACTCCCTGGTGTTGCACAAGCCTCACACCTACCAAGGAGTATCTATGTGAGCACAGGAGAGGATATTATGACTGGAGGCATCCCCAGGGAGCATCCAGACCTGTTGTGCCACCCTAACACTACAAAAATGAAGGCAGGTAATAAAGTGCAACAGCAACCACAGCAAAAAATTGCTCATTGTACAACATCCTTGTGCAATCTTTCATCTACTGTTCTTAGAGATGAAAATAAATGCTTTATTTGGAGGTGTTTAAATAATATGCCTCCCGCACGGCAAGCCTAGCAAGCTGCTCGTGTTGTATTTGACATGCCAAATGCCAGTAGCAATTATATTAGGTCATTCCCATGACCTAATATAATGGTTTGAGGCTCTTTATGTTCCTGTAGCTAGCCGATGCCCTTTGCTCTACTGGCATGAGACAGGACATATGGAGATATTACTGGTGCCCGCTCTAGCAAATAGATGATTAACGGGAAGATCGTGATCGTGATCGTGATCTTAGAGATGAAAAGGCTTCCAAAGAATCTCGGCACAACACAATTTATCTCTGCACAACACAATTTCCCTATGCCTGTTCCACAATCCTCTATGGACTCTCATTAGGCTGTTTATTTTATTTGGTTACTTGGGTGCTGTGAATGTGAGCTTCATAGTTTTCACTAGTGGTGCCATGAATGCATGCTCTGTGGGTTACTCTGGTGACACTGTGCTCTATGCATTCCACTGGTAGAGCTGTTAGCATATACTACATGGGTTCCACTAGTGGGACTGTGTGTTTGCCATGGGTTCCACTAGTGTCACTGTGCATACTCTGTGCGATCCACTGATGGTCCTGTGAGTGTGTGTTCTGTGGATTGTACTGTTGACACTATGTGTGTGCTATGGAATACCACTGGTGGTGCTGTGAGTGCATCTCTGTGGGTTCCACCGGTGGTGCTCTGTAGATTCCACTAGTGGCACTGTGTGTGCTCAGTAGGTTCCATCAATACACTGTACACACTCTGTGGTTTCCACTGATGATGCTGTAAGTATGCTCCGTTTCCACTGGTGGTGCTGTGAGTGTGCTCCGTGGGTGCTTTCCATTAGTGGGTTGCACTGTGAATGCATGTCCCATGGGTAACATTGGTGGCCAATGTGAGTACATTCTTTGTGGTGTTCGTGGGATTATATGCTCAATGTTGTGGCCCAGCCTTGCAACAGCTGATTCTAGATGCAGCGTGGAGTTTGCAAATCAAAGTTGGCAGTCAGTTCAGGAGTCCCTGATCTCTGCTATCTTCTGCTTAATTTCACTGTATCACTGTATCACTGTCTTCCCGTTCATCTTTGATTTGCTCGAGCGGGCACCAGTAACATCTCCATATGACCTGTCTCATGCAGGTAGAGCCCAAGGGAACCTGCTTGCTCCAGGAACATAAAGAGCCTCAAACCATTCCATCAGGTCATGGGAATGAGGTGTATAATTGTTACTGGTATCTGGCATATTAAATACGACACGGGTAGCTTGCCAGGCTCTGGCGTGTGGGTAGCATACTCTTGTAGTCATCTCAAAATCCAGCATTTATTGATGAACCGCGCGGCCGCTTGCAGCCGCGAGCTGGGCTGTGATAGGCTGGTCTGCTGCGTAGAGTTCAGAAGAGGAGGAAGTCCAGATGTGGAAAATGGAGGTCCTCATGGAGTGGGGGTTGTCTGGCTTGTTGTGAGGCTCTGCTGGGGTGGCGGGCCAGGGCTAGAACCTGCCATCCCTCCCGGGCACCTCATGAGTGGCTGGGCACAGTGAGAGCCAGTAGCAGCTCTGCCCCATGTCTGTCTCTGGATCAGCATACCATGTCTGTCTCTGGATCAGCTCCGGGGCCCACCCAGGGTGCAGTGACCCAGCAGGTCAGCTGGGTCCTGTTCTCCAGTGACCCTTGCTCAGGGGACCCTTAGTCCCCTGAAGAAGTGGGGTTTTAAAGAACTTTGTCCATGGTGAACCTAGGTTCAATTCCAGATACCACATGTGGTCCCTGAGCCCCCGCATGACTCCCCTGAGCACACAGCGGGTGTGGCCCAAACACTAAATAAAGTCCACGGGTCTCCCAGGCCAGGCAGTGTGGCCAGGAGCCTGTTCCCTAGGGCCTCGACCTCCCCCTAGGGTCTGTGATGAAGTGTGGGGAGCTGACTGGTGTCACCTGGTCCTACACACACACCCACACCCACACACACACACACACACACACACACACACACACACACACACACCACTCTCTCTCTCTTCTGCTTAATTTAGGATCTGTTATGGTCACTTCTAGCTGCTGTTCTAGCCTTGGTGTGGAGAAATCACTGACACATCATTGATATAAAATCTTTCCTTGGGGGCGGGCGATGCCCAGCGGGGGTGCCTTAGGGCCTATGCCGGCCTGGGTTCGTCCCGGCATCCCATAGGTCCCGGCCTGCCAGGACTAATTCCTGAGCAAAGAGCCAGGGTAACCCCTGAGAGCTGGTGTGACCCAAAAAAAAAAAAAAAAAAAAAAAATAAAATCTTTCCTTGTGGCCCGCCTTGCACATGGCTGAGTTTCCCAATGGACCCTCTCAGTAATCTAAGAACTCAGATGTGTCTGGGTTAGATGGGTCCAGGGTCGTGCAGCAACCAATGCCTGAGTAGGGGTACAGGACCACAGAAGGTGTTGAATTCTTGGTGTTTCATCCCCTTTACAGTGATTGCAGTGGGGACAATTGTGCAGATGACTGCTGCAGAGTTTTACCAGGTAATGCCGGGGTAACATGAAGTATAGGGTCTGCCCAGGTAATGTGGGCAATTATACTTCACCTAACATGAAGTATAGGGTCTGCCCAGGTAATGTGGCACATTGGGTGTGGTGTTCACACACATATGACTTTGTGCTGAATGCCACACACTCTTTTTCAATTAAAATACATAGTTGCAAAGTTGTTTATGATTGGGTTTCAGTCATACCATGTTCCGCTTCAATAGTGTACACTTCCAACCACCAATGTCCCCAGTTTCCCTCTTTCCACACCCCCACTCGCAGTCTGCCTATATTGCAAGGATCATCTCGTGCTCTATGCATTCCACTGGTGGAGCTGTTAGCATATACTCCATGGGTTCCACTAGTGGGACTGTGTTTTTGCAATATCCTACTCACTGTGTTATTGCTCCAGCCCCTCATACTGTGTTTTTTTTCTTTTCCCAAATTTTATTACACCATTTTAGACATACAATTGCAAGATGCTCATGTAGAGTTTTGGTTCTAGAGTGTTCCAACACCCATCCCTCCACCCAAACCCATCTCCCATCACCAATGTCCCCACCTCCCTCCCCCTCCCACACCTCAACTACTTGGCAGGTTCTGTATGTCTTTTCTCTCCTCTCTATCTCTCCCTCCTGCCAAACTTTCCTGCACATCGTAGAATGCCAACCCCATCAAAAAATGGGGACAAGAAATGAACAGAAGCTTCCAAAAAAGAAGAAATTCGAATCACCAAAAGGCATATGAAAAAGTGCTCTTCATCTTTAATCATCAGGGAAATGCAAATTAAAACAACAATGAGATACCATCTCACACCACAGAGACTGGCACACATCCAAAACAGCAAGAACAACTGGTGCTGGTGTGGATGTGGGGAAAAGGGACTCTCATCCACTGCTGGTGGGAGTGCCGACTGGTCCAGCCCTTTTGGGAAAACAATATGGGCATTCCTCCAAAAACTAGATATTGAGCTCCCATTTGATCCAGCAATAGCACTCCTGGGAATATACCAGAGAGACCGAAAAACACATACCAGAAACACTATCTGTACTTCTTTGTTCATCTCTGCGCTATTCTCTATAGCTAGAATCTGGAAGCAACCTAAATGCCCGAGAACAGAGGACTGACTAAAGAAACTGTGGTTCATCTACACTATGGAATACTACGCAGCTGTCAGAAAAGATGAAATTATGAAATTTACCTGCAAATGGATAGACATGGAGACTATCATGCTGAGTGAAATTAGTCAGAAGGAAAAGGACAGATATAGAATGACTGCATTCCTTAATAGGATATAAATTGATACCAGTGTTTTACTAAATGTGGGAAATGGTAATGGCAGATTAAAACTCACCATTGAATAAAAAAAAAAAAAAAAAAAAAAGAATGTAGTCTGGGATATATGGTGAGATATTTCCAGGAATTGTCACCCTATAAATTTAATCCCAGGAGTAGGTAAATTTCTGTCTCTCTTACTGTGTTTATACAAAATGACTAGAAATATTATTATTATTATTATTATTTTTTGCTTTTTTGAGTCACACCTGCAATGCTCAGGGGTTACTCCTGGCTCTGCACTCAGGAATTACTCCTGGTGGTGCTTAGGGGACCATATGGGATGCCGGGATCGAACCCAGGCAGACATGGGCCTGCCACGTGCAAGGCAAAACGCCCTACCCGCTGGGCTATCGCTCCGGCCCCAACTAGAAATATTATTAAGATGATTGTTTTCCAGCTAAGGAAAGGGAAGAAACTGTTGGAGGACATGCCCTGCATGTGTTAAGACTAACAGCCATCTGGGGCCGGAGCGATAGCCCAGCGGGTAGGGCATTTGCCTTGCACGGCCGGCCTGTGCCGGCCTGGGTTCGATCACCGGCATCCCATATGGTCCCCCCGAACACCGCCAGGAGTAGTTCCTGAGTGCAGAGCCAGGAGAAACCCCTGAGCATTGCCAGGTGTGACCCAAAAAAGGAAAAAAAAAAAAAAAAAAAAAGACTTACAGCCATCTGGTTTTTTGCCTGAAACTACCTCTTACAATTCATACTGGTATATTGGGAGCAGGTTGGAAGAGACATTTGATTCTATAACTTTATATAGCAGAATATTCTTATCATGGATCTTGTTAGCTTCAGTGCAGTTCTCTTTTTTTAATCCACAGGTCCCCACGGGGACAAATGTGTAACTTTACCAGAATGACCCTGGCAATGTTTGGATCCACCATAATGTAATCAGCCCTACTAGATCAAAGAACTATGTTAGCCTGCCCCTGGGCAAGTGACCATGTCTCAGTAATTCTTTAGGCAAAGTAAGCAATATTATTCTGACAGATTCTGGACCTTAGTGGACGTATAGAGATACCTGACAATGACAAGCTATATATTCATGATATGAAATATTATGCTACCCTCTATAAATTAAATCCTGAGTTACATTTCATCCCAGGTACCTTCCCCAATATCTACAAGTGTCTTTACAGGAGCTTGTAAGGCTAGATCTTGGCTCTGGCAAATTCTCATTTGTATGGCGTGGGCCTGGTGAGTGCACCTGAATGTGATAAACTTTTGACCCGGAGACCCTTCATCCTTCAGGGCCATGCCAGGGGCAAAAAGGATATAAAAAAGAAGCTCTCTCTCTCTCTCTCTCTCTCTCTCTCTCTCTCTCTCTCTCTCTCTCTCTCTCTCTCTCTCTCTCTCTTGCTCAGCTCTCTCCCTGCCATCCATTTTCTTCCATCTAGGCCTGGGCTCTGACCTGAGCACATGGTTCAAGGTCCAGTGGCCATCTTGGCTTAGGATCCTGATCCAAGCACATGGTCTGGTTCTGGCTGGGATTGGAGGTTTGGGCTTTTCCTGACCTTGGATTGAACTGCTAGAATTTGAATAAGTAATTTTTTTTTGGAACTTTGCTGGATTCGTGAATTTCATCCACCAACTGCCAGTCCTTCGGGTTAGAAGGGAATCCTGCTCCCTGATACTGCCAGGAAACCCAAGAGGCTCCCCGACAGAAAACAACAGGCCAGGACTCCACCTTTTTCATGGGCATCCTATAGCCCCCAGACAAGATATATCTCGGGGGTGTGGGGGGGAAGCCCTGGAAGGAAGAACTTTGTCTCACCTCATTGTTTGGGATTAAGGTCCATTACCTCTCATAACTCCCCTTCCCAACCTCTTGTAAATTATATATCTCTAGTAGACTTAACTTCACGTGGTGGTGTATGTGTGGAGTGAGGTAGAGTAAGGGCTAAGTGGAGGGATATTAAAGTAAGAGCTTCAGACTTTCTAGAGCCTGTGACTTGATCCTTTGTCCATCAGTCAGGGGAATGGTCATCGGCCATAAACACAGCCAGGGAAACCTCCTTACCCCAATATCTGTTGGGGACCCAACTGAACCACAATAGTAATAATTTTGTTTTTGTTTTATCCATGCCAGTCTCTGTAGGCCACACATTCTTTATACCCTGCAGATCATGCATCTCCTGTAGGTCTTTGCTCACTGGCCTCATTCCTCAAAGCATTTCTATAGAGTTCAGGACTAAAAAGAATTAAGTAATATTTGCACTACATGGAAATTATACTAGACATTGCTCACTTTCAGATCATTTGCAATTTGATAAAATTCATAATACAAGTACAAAGATGAATTGTTTACAGTTCTACCTTGTTCTTTGGAGGACAGGAATTATATGCATTGATGTTGCTCATCTTTAAATAGTGTTATTCCCCTTTTTTGAATAAACTAGCTATTATTTCATGAGTAAGAGTGTGGAGTATGTGCTTACTAATTTGTTTCTATAATATAATTCATGTGGGCAGTGGTCAGTGTCGGGGGCTCTCCACCGGGTCCCCAACAGTGCCGGGAAGCGAGTTCCCTTCTACCTCCGAAGCCGGCGATGAACGGATGAAAACTCAGGAATCCGATGCAGTTTTAAAAGGCTTTACTTATCACAGGTTCAGGCATACAAATCAGCAAAAGGAAAAACCCGATGCTTAGGATTCCAGGCTAGAACCCCAGCCACGTGTAGGCCAAGATGGCGACCACCACGTGTAAAAGCTTCCAAGGGGAATGCACGCTCACAAGGAGAGAGATCCCACAAGGAAGAAAGAAGGAAGCGAGAGCGGGAACCGGCTAGTTTATATCCCTGTAACTCAGACCTTCCTCCCACTGTTATGGAAAGCAGGGAGGGTCCAATGCCCTTAGGTAATCCCTCCCTGCACCTCACCTAGGGCCTTTACTGTGCTAATGTTTTGAGCCGAAATCTGCTTAGGAATGCTTTTGTAGTGTAGAGAAGGGGGTTTCTGAGATGGCATGTCTCTGTACCTTGACCAACACCAATGCCAGTTAAATATTTCTCCAAGCCTTCACAAGTCTCCTCTATTTCATTGTAGTTTTATATTTTAGTTGCCTTGAGTATATCAGGGAGCCATGCTTGTTTGCTTGGAAGCAAACAGCATTTCTCTCTGGTCTAATTACTTAGGTGTCCTACGTGGCCAGGCTAATATGCTGGTAAGATCTAGCTAGTCCCACGATGATTGTGATAGCATGGGAGAATATTTATACCAGCTAGTACAGCATACATGGTCGGATAAACTGCCACATTTAGACTACCCCTTATCTACGGAGTGATTTGCGGGAGGCAATCCAGAGCAGATGCAGCGGCCCTTAGGAGTCCTGCAACAGTCAGGACATGAATTATATTATAGAAACAACTTAGTAAGCAAATATTCCACATACCACATTCAGAATACCAAATTCCGCAGGATGGATATATCGTTCCCAACGTTCTCCCTTCTGAAATCTGACATGCCATTTTGTCGATAAAGAAGTGAACAGCACCCAGCCCAGACAAAGTCAGACCCAAACACCTGAAGAATCTGCCATCAGTACTCATCAATACACTGGCTCAGCTCTTCACAGGCTACTTGTCTGAATGCAAGGTGCCTCCCAATGGAAAACTAGCAGGACAGTTCTATTGTTCAAGAAAGGAGACATCCACGACATTGGCAACTAATCACCCTGGTTCAGATAATAAATAAGAAGGACCTTGTGGGTACCATCTAGATTACATGAAGCCCATGAAATTAAGATGTATTATTTTATACCATCCCACTCTCTCCAGTGTTTTACATAAGAGATAATCTCAGAAGAAGGGATTAGTCCTTGGTGTAATCCTTTTTTATACCTATAATAGGGTGTGGCACCACCCTTCTACACTCTTCTACTATCTAGAAGCTGTTTAGGATTCTTTGTTGACAAGACTCTCCCTGAAGTTAGGATTACTTTGGTGTATATAAGGGAGTGGCTTGAGGTATTTGCCCCCTTTTTTGGTAGGGCTCTTTCTCTGGAGAGATCCTCTCTTTGGTTGGACTCCTTTCTGGTAGGACCCTCTTTGGTAGGACTCTCTCTCTGGTGGGATCCTCTTTGGTGGGAGACTTGGGGTCTTGTGTACGGTCTAAGTTCTGACCAGAGCTAGAGGTCTTCTGTTATATTGGATTGCGGTGGTAGAACTTTTGTACTATTAAAAGCATTTTTTGGAATTGTGCCAGACTCGTGAGTTTTCATCCGTTCCCTGGAGGCCTAGAAGGTAGAAGAGAACTTCTATCCTGGTACCGTTGTGGACCCCAGTGGCTCCCTGACACTCCTCCATATCAGCATATTCACCTCCACATCTCAGACCCTCTGCTTACTCATTCAACCTTTCTGGCCCATGTCCACACCCCCAAACCCATAACTCCACTCAACTCTGCTTGAATCCTCAACCACTCTGCTACATGAGCTCTAATTATCACATCATATACTGTGCACACTAATATCTCCTGTCATAGGCAGGGGAAAATGAGTAACAGTCAGTCTAAGACCTCAGAGATTCCCAGAGGGGTGGACTACAGATATTCATCTTCAGAGCACAGCGAACATAATGTGAAAGCCAACCATGCTCAGAGAGTGAGGATAATAATATGGAAAGCTCTACCAATGCCAACCAGTTCTGTAATCTCTCAGATAATAGTTATCTAAACACCACATTTAGGATGTTGAATGAGCTCAAACAAATTATGATACTGATAAAGCACATTATTCATCTCATTGTTGGGTGTCGGGGAGCCACTGGGATCCCTAACAATATCATAAAGCAAGTTCTCTTCTACATTGGAGGCCAATGGGAATGGATGAAAACTCACAAGTCCAGTGCAGTTCCAAAAGTCTTTTACTAATTATCTATGATAGAACAAGCTCTGCCATTATAATTTCCCAGATCTATACCATGCACTCAGGCCCAAGTATCCCACCAAATTGGATGCTTTGGTGCCTCAAGTCAGTCCCTTATATATCCAAAAGTAATGCTGTCTTCAGGGAGGGTAATGTGAATAAAGATCAATTAATTAACTTCTAGGTGTAGATGTAGGGTGGTTCCACACGAGGATGATACCACACTTATTTTAGGTCTAAAAAAAATGATTATGCCGGGGACTGTACCTTCCTCTGAGATTATCTCTTATGTTAAAACACTGGAGCAAGTGAATGAGCGAGCGAGAGAGAGAGAGAGAGAGCTGGTATAAAGAAATAAATTTTAGGGCCAGAGTGATAGAATAGCGGGTAGAGCGTTTGCCTTGCTCGCAGCAGACCAGGTTCAATCCTCAGCATCCCATATGGTCCCCCAGCACTGCCAGAAGTAATTCCTGAGTGCAGAGCCAAAGGGAATAACTCCTGAACAGTGCTGGGTGTGACCCAGAAAGCAAAAAAAAAAAAAAAAATAGAAAGAAAGAAATTGTAATGGTTGTATATTGGTGGGGAGAAACACATCATAATTTCATGGGCTTCATGCAATCTAGATGGTACCCACAGGGTCCTTCTTATTTATTATCTGTACAGGGTGATTCTGAGTGCCTTGTTCTCTGTTTACTAAAAGGGTCATGTTCACCTGCTGAGAACAAACTAGTATGATCCTTCCTTTAATCTTAAAGATAGTCTCAAGTAGCCAGGGTGGTAGTCTCCTGGTAAATTCTAACTGTCCCATGCTGGGACCAGTGGGTAATAAAAGGAATTGTGCCCAATCTAGATAACATTGAAATCATAGTAGAGATTATAATAATATTTCAGAAGTTATTAATTCAGAGTCAAAATGACTCCTGTAACTGCCACACCCTCCATCAGTGTTTACACAGAAAAGAGATCTCGGTAACATGACCTCTGGCTTAAGGACATGTGAACAGGGGCTGGAGAGATAGTCCAGCAGGGAGGGCGTTTGCCTTGCATACGGTCAACCAGGTTCAATCCCGGCATCCCATGAGTATCACAGGGTGTGACCCAAAAAAGGCAAAAAAAAAAAATAAAAGGACATGTGAATAGCTTAAACTGTAAGCAGATTAAACAGCAAAGATCTTGGGCTGAGTTGGTCAGGGCATTTGCCTTGTACCTGCTGACCAGTATGGCATCCCATATGGTCCTCCAGGCACCACCAGGGGTAATTCCTGAGTGCTGAGCCAGGAGTAACCTCTGAGCATTGCCAGGTGTAACCCAAAAAGAAGGGAATAAAACCAGCAAAGATCCCCAGCTAGCTAGGCCTCATCATCCAACAACTGGGCACCTAGGTTGATTCCATATCTTAGCTATTGTAGCAGGTTCTGCTATGAATAATGTTGCACATATGTTCTTTTGAATGGATGGTTTTCTGTCCTGGAGACAAATACTCAAAACTGGAATTGCTAGTATTTTATTGAAGATCTTAGCATCAGTGTTCATCAGGGATATCGGTCTGTAGTTTTCTTTCTTTGTGTTGTCTCTCCCTGCTTTGAGTATCAGGGTGATATGTGCCTTGTAGAAGCTGTTTGGGAGTGTTTCTGTTTCTTCTATATGCTGGAAGAGTTTGAAAAGGACTGGCAGTAGGTCCTCCTTAAAGGTTTGGTAGAGTTCACTAGTGAATCCGTCTGGACCTGGGCTTTTGTGTTTAGGCAGACTTTTAATTACTGTTTCAATTTCCTCGATGGTGATATGCTTATTCAGGTATTGCAGGTCTTCTTGTTTTAATCGTGGGAGGTTATAGGACTTCAGGAACTTATCCATTTCTTCTAGACTCTCATGTTTCACAGCATACAGGCTCTCAAAGTAATCTCTGATGATCTTTTGGATTTCTGTGGTTTCTGTTGTGATGTCACCTACTGAGCATCACCAAGAGTGATCACTATGCATATATCTATTAGTAAGCCTTGAGCAGAGCCAATTATCACCCAAATCAGTGCCACCGTCTGCCAAATAGAAATAAAGTGGCCCAACCCCCCAGTTTAAAAAAATTAATAAGGAGTAAAAAAATGAAAAAATGAGGCTGGAGAGGTAGTGTAATGGGTAAGGTGCTTGACTTTCAAGCAGTCAACTGGATTCAATCCCTTGTACTACATGCAGTTACCTGAACTCCACCATGAATGATCCCTGAGTTAGGAGCTAGGAGTAAGCCCTGAGCACTGCCAGGTGTGGCCAAAGAATAAAATAAGAATAAAATAAAATAATACAAAGAATAAAATAAGTCAAGTTTTATTTATTTATTTACTTTTTTTTGCAGTACCAAGCCCTGCCCCTCGAGGTATTGTAGGTGTGGCTGCAGTGCCTGGTTGCATGGCAGGTGGCAGACAGGAGACAGGCTTGTCTATACCCCCCAGGGCTCTGCCCCTTGGGCCCTGGATGGTTGTTTATTTGCTCCCAGCACTAGAGATCTGAGCCCCAATCCTGGTTACAGTGCTCTTGGACATTACTCAGTGTGTGTAAGGGTGACACTTACTGGCTAAAACAGTCATGCTCTTGCTTGTTTGCTGTTTCACTGAGGGTCATACCCCTTTTTGTGGTGCTTATTATATACACCTAGCTGTAACATAACAGAAAATGACTTTTAGTGTTGGGGATCAAAGAAAGTAGAGGAGCCAAAATCAAAGAGTGGGGTTGAAGCGAGGCACTTGCCTTGCACATGACCTTCACATGAAAGGTAGTCACAACCCTGGTCCAAATCCCAGGCACTACATATGGTGCCTCGAGACCGCAGGGAGACTGCAGAGGCAGGAATAGCTTATGAGCACCGTTCAGGGTGTGGTTCTGCACAAAAGAATACAAACCTCAAATAGTGGAGCTGCCAGAATAACATGTGGTGCATGTGGAACACGAGCTATGAACCCATGACCATTACTTTGAGCCCCACCAGGATTTCTTGGTGGCTCCTTTTTTGATTTTTGTTCTGTGGTCATAAGCCACTCCCAGAGTGTGAAGAGAAGTGTTGGTGTTCAACATGGTGTTCTCCATGGTTCTGGAGACTGAAACAGGTAGAATGCATACCAGCCATGTACACTAATTGCTATACTCTCTCCTAGCCCCTTTATTATTTACATTGTAGTTTTTAAATTTAAAACCATGATTTACAAAGTTATTCATAGTAGAGTTATTTCAGGCATGCAGTGTTCCCACTCTAGTCCCACCACCAGTGTGACTTTCCTTCCACCAATGTCACCCCAGGTTCTCACCCTCCCATTCCCCACCCTCAGTCTTCCCCCTTAGCAGGCACAAAAAAATTTACTTCATATTGTTACAACAAAATGCAAATGGGATTATCAGAAAATCACCTGATCACTTGATCACTTGACATCCAGTTATTCATCGATTTGCTCGAGCAGGCGCCAGTAATATTTCCATTTGACCCTATCACGTGCCAGTGTAGCCCAATGGCATCTGGTTGCTTCAGAAATATGAAGAGCCTCAAACCGTTCGTTCAGAATCTTGACGAAGAGGTCTGACCATCTTGTAGGTGGGCGGCCTCGTGATCTTTTGACATCCCATGGCATCCAGTCGGTAACGGCTCTAGTCCAGCGATTGTCTCCGAATCGCATCACATGTCCAGCCCATCTGATTTTTGATGCCTTGGCAAATGAGACAGCGTCCCTGTTTCTGGAACAGCAATGGAGGTCGGAACTCCGATTCCTTCTGTTACTTGAGTGAGGCGTGATATTCCAAGCACAGCTCTTTCAATTCCTTTTGGGAGACCTGAGTAGCATTCTCATCCTGCTTCAGTAGGGCCCAGGTCTCTGAGCCCAGGACCCTATCAGAGATAAGCCCTATCATAGACAGACCCTGTCAGAGACCTGGGCCCTATCAGAAAATAGATAAATAAAAGTTAATATGTTACTATGTGATCATTGTTATATTTCACAATGGTTTTGCTAGTCATTATTTGAAGATTTACTGAGCTGGTTGGTGCTGGTTGAGCCTATTTCATTATTGCCTTTTGCTCATTAAGCTTGGTGAGCTTTTCCCATCAAATTTGCTGTGCTCCTAGTAGATTTGTAATACTGTGATGGAGGAGGTGTTGTGGATGCCTAAGTGCCCATGAGCTCCAGGAGTTGGGGAACCAGGCCGTTTATATGTTGGAGGAGGTGGGGCATACTGGCTTCTGAACCTCACTGGAAGGGAGGAGAGAAATCTGCCCTCTGTCATTCCAAGAAGGGTTGAGAGGTTTTAGCCCCAAGATTACTCTACCTAGGATGATCAGGCAGCTTGGCTTCCTTTTTCCTCCCTGTAGTATGTTTGTTCGAATTTTTTTTTCTTCCTTGGTTCACACCCAATGATGCGCGGGGATTACTTACTGGCTCTTTGCTCAGTAATCACTCCTGGCGGTGCTCAGGGGACCATATAGTATGCCAGAGATCGAACCCGGGTGAGCTGTGTGCAAGGCGAGTGCCCTACCCGTTGTGCTATTGCTGAAATTTTTTTTTTTTTTTAGTTTTTGGGTCACATCCAGCAATGCTCAGGGGTTAATATTGGATCTACACTGAGGAGTAATTCCTGGCATTGTTTGGGAATTGAATCCAGATCAGGTGCATGCCTATGCACGCTACTTGCTGTACTACCTCTTCTTGGGTTATTTAAAATAAATTTCTAGGGGCCAGAGCGATAGCACAGCAAGTAGGGTGTTTGCCTTGCATGCAGCTGGCCCATGCTGGCCTGGGTTCAATCCCCGGCATCCCATATGGTTTCCGAGCCGCCAGGAGAAATTCTTGAGTGCAGAGCCAGGAGTAACCCCAGAGCATTGCTGGGTGTGACCCAAAAAATAAAATAAAATAAATTTCTATACCTTTGTATTTATTTATTTTGTTTGTTTGTTTATGTATTAATTTAACTTTTGGGTCACATCCAGCTACGCTTGGGGGTTACTCCTGGCTCTTCGCTCAGGAATTACTGCTGGTGGTTCTCAGGGGACCATATGGAATGCCAGGGATCGAACCTGCTTTGGCCGCTTGCAAGGCAATCGCCTGCCTGCTGGACTGTTGCAGTACACTGCTGCCCAGAGCCTCTGCATCTGCCTGGAGTTGCCTCCTGTAGGTCACTTTGTAGATAGGAAGAGGACGGTTTGAATGTGGCAGCTCATCTGACCATGTATTCTATAATGGCTGGTATAAATATTCTCTCATGTTGCTAAAATCTTCATGGGACTAACTAGATATTACCAGTATATTTGCCTGGCCACGTTGGATCTCTAAGTAGTTAGACCAGAGAGAAACACTGTTTGCCTCCAAGTAAGCAAGCATGGCTCTCTGATAACTCAAAGGCGATAAACAGAACAACCATGAAGTAAAGACAAGACTCTTGTGAAGGTTTGGAGAAATATTTAACTGGTTATAGAATATTCTTTTTTTTTTTTTTTGCTTTTTGGGTCGCACCGGCGATTCTCAGGGGTTACTCCTGGTTCTGCACTCAGGAATTACTCCTGGCGTAGCTTGGGACCATATGGGATGCTGGGGATCGAACCCGGGCCGGCATGGGCCGGCCGCATGCAAGGCAAACGCCCTACCCGCTGGGCTATCTCTCCAGCCCCTAGAATATTCTTTGGTACAGATGCATGCCTTTGTACTCTGAGATACGGTTCATCTCAGAAGCCCCTCCTCCACTGCAGGGGCAGTTCCAAGACAGATCTTGGCTGGGCAACATTAACATCTCAAAAGGACTAGGTGAGGTCCTGGGGAAATTACTGAGGAATTTGCCCCTAATGGTTTTCTGTTGGAGTGGGCTGCAGAGATATAAAAACTTAGCCTGCTTCCTTTCATGCTCTCTTTCTTTTCCCCCCTATTTCTGCTGGTGTTCCTCATCGTTGTCTCCTCTCTGCAGGGCCTTAACACGTGGTGGCAGCCATCTTGGCCTACACGTGACCGGGGCCCAGCTGGGAACCCTAAAGTCGGGTTTTTCCTATGGCTGATTTGTATGCCAAAACCTGTGCAAATAAAGCATTTTGAAACTCCTCTGAATTCTTATGTCTTTCTCTGCCTGCTAGTCTCTGATGTCCTGGGGCAGAAAGGGATCCCTGACCACTACTCCCGGATTTTGTGCTGGGCACCCCAGCGTTCCCCGCACTGGACTATTGCTCTGGTCCCATCATTTTATTTTATTCATTCATTCCTTCATTCATTCGTTCATTCATTCATTCATTCATTCATTTGCTTTCTGGGTCACATCCAGTATGCTGAGGATTATTTCTGGCTCTTTTCTCAGAAATTACTCCTGGCAGTGCTCAGGGGACTGTATGGGATGCCAGAGCTCGAACCCAGGTCGGTCATGGGCAAGGCAAATGCCCTACCCATTGGGCTATCGCACCTGGCCAACCATTATTTTAAAATAAAAGAGATGTAAAAGCACTTGGATCTGATTATTTTAGAAATTTAAACTTTTGCTTTAATTCTTTAATAGTTTAAAAATAATCATATTTTGAGGCCAGAGTGATAGCAAAGCGGGTAGGCATTTGCCTTGCATGCAGACGACCTGGGATCGATTCTGACATCCCATATGGTCCCCTGAGCACCGCCAGGAGAAATTCCTGAGTGCAGAGCCAGGAGTAACCCCTGAACGTTGCTGGGTGTGACCCAAAAATATCATAAAAAATTATGTTTAGAGTAATTCCTGAGTGCAAAGAGAGGTATAAACCCTGAGCATTGTGAGGTGTGACCAAAAAAAGCCAAAAAAAATCATATTACACATCTTGGTTAAATTTGGAATTTTAATTTTTAAGCATAGAACATTTTATTTATAATTTCAAATTTATCGCTTTTGTTCTTTTTCACTTCTTTTTTAAAATTAATATTTTATTATACTTCGATGAGATATACAATTAAAAAGATGTTCATGTTTGAGTTTTGGTCATACAGTGTTCCAGCACCATCCCTCCACCAGTGCCCATTTCTCACCACCAATGTCCCCTCTTCCTTCCCCCTTACCTAGCCTGCTTCTATGGCAGGTTCTTTATCTCTTTTCTCTCTTTCGATTTCTCTCTCTCTCTCTCTCTCTCTCTTCTCTTACACATTGTGGATTGCAATACATATATCTAGAGGTTATCATGTGTATCTTTTCACCTATATTCAATGCTCAGTTCTTGGCTGGTTTTATCATTTTCGACAATTATTAGCACGCTGTACCCTTCTCTGTCTTACCTAACCTCTGATTCCCATATGTTTGTGGTATACCAGGTTTTGAGATATCGCGCTATGGGGGTCGGGCTGTGTCCAGCTCTGAAGTCGAGCTCATGTGCCAACGTGGCAAGGTGCAAGCCTCAGGCAACCATATGCTAACGTCCAAGCTCACAAAGCAGTGCAGAGAAGCAATAAAGGAAGACCTCAAAGAGAGAAGAGCAGCAATACTAGCCGATGCAGCAGAAGCCAGGAAAAGCATTCACAATGCCCACCTGTCCTTCGCCAACTATAAGACCAAGATGACTGCCCTCCGACGTCCTGATGGATCAATCACATCTTCCAGAAAGGCAATGGAGAAGATTATCCTTGACTTCTACCCAGATCTCTTTGATAGCCACGTCCACCTGCCCACATACCAAATTCCGCAGGATGGATATGTCATTCCCAATGTTCTCCCTTCTGAAATCTGACATGCCATTTTGTCGATAAAGAAGCGAACAGCACCTGGCCCAGACAAAGTCAGACACAACACCTGAAGAATCTGCCGACAGTACTCATCAATACTCTGACTCAGCTCTTCACACGCTACTTGTCTGAATGCAAGGTACCCTCCCAATGGAAAGCTAGCAGGACAGTTAAGCTGTTCAAGAAGGGAGACATCCACGACATTCACAACTATCGCCCTATCTGCCTGTTGTCCATCATCTACAAGCTGTTCACTCAGTCATCCTGAAAAGGATTGACAGACCATTAGAAGAAGGACAACCATGCAAGCAAGCTGGCTTCCGAAAAGGATTCAGCACAATCGACCATATCCACACGGTAACCAAGCTCATTGAGGTTTGTAGGGAGTTCAAGATGTCGCTCTGTCTCACATTCATTGATTTAAAGAAAGCCTTTGATTCTGTTGAGACCAAAGCAGTCATCAAAGCCCTAGCCAAACAGGGCGTTTAAACCCAATACATCAAGATCCTTCGTGAGCTCTATTACAGATTCACCACCAGGATCTCACCATTCTACAAGGAAGTGATCATTGATGCCAAAAGAGATTCAGGGGCCGGAGTGATAGTCCAGCAGGTAGGGTGTTTGCCTTGAAAGCAGCCAACCTGGGTTCGATCCCGGCATCCCATATGGTCACCTGAGCACCGCCAGGAGTAATTGCTGAGTGCAGAGCAAGGAGTAACCCCTGAGCATTGCCGAGTGTGACCCAAAAAGATAAATTAGAGGGGTTTGGCAGGGAGATACCATTTCTCTGAAACTCTTCAGTTCCACCCTCGAGAACATCATGTGGCAATTAGAATAGGAAGGAATGGGAGTGAAGATAGATGGTTGGCAACCTACCACCTCTACTTTGCTGATGACATAGTTCTAATCACACCAAACATTAACCAAGCGGCACAAATGCTGGCTGACTTCGACCAAGAATGTGGAAAGATAGGTCTACAGCTGAATCTCAACAAAACTATGTTCATGAAAAAACAAACTAGTTCCAGGTGCCCCATTCACTCTCAATGGAACAAACATCTCTGAATGCAGCAGTTATGTGTACCTAGGTCGAGAAGTCAACATGACGAACGACCTAGCACCTTAGCTGAGTAGGAGGAAGAGAGCAGCGCAGAATGCCTTCAAGAGCATTGAAGAGATAGCTAAAAGGACAAAGAACCTCTGGCTCCAGGCACACCTCTTCGACTCCACTGTTCTCCCTACATTAACGTATGCCTCAGAGACCTGGGCCCTACTAAAGCAGGATGAGAGTGTTATTCAGGTCTCCCAAAGAAGAATCAAAAGAACTATGCTTGGAATATCATACCTCACTCAAGTGAGAGAAGGAATCTGGAGTTCCGACCTGTGTTGGCAATCAAGAGTCAGGGACGCTGTCTCATTTGCCAAGGCATCAAAAATCAGATGGTCTGGACATGTAATGCAATTTGGAGACAACCGCTGGACTAGAGCTGTTACCGACTGGATATCACGGGACGTCAAAAGATCACATGGCTGCTCACCTACAAGATGGTTGGACTTCTTTGCCAAGACCTGAACAAACAGTTTGAGGCTCTTTGTATTCCTGGAGCAAGCAGATGCCATTGGCTACCGTGGCACGTAATAGGGTCAAGTGGAAACATTACTGGCGCCTGCTTGAGCAAATTGATGAATAACAGGATATCAAGTGATCAAGTGATCAAGTGAATATGATTCATAAAATCAAGGAGGTATGCTACATACACTAAGAAGAGGGTTGTGGTTTCCAGAGACCACCACACATTAAAAAAAAAACTAAGAACTACAAAACTAGTGAGGATGTGGGGAGAAAGGGACTCTTATTCATTGTTGGTGGGAATGCTCCAAGAGAGCTCCAATCTCCAGAGTGCATGCCCTGCATATGTGAGACCCTGAGCTCTAGCGCCAGCATCAGGTGGCCCACAGTAATTCTTGTGATGCCCCTCACCAGAACTGAGCATCAGCCGCACATTTTGATGATCTTAATCATGTGCTAGATACCCCAGGCAGAGCAGATATCAGCTCTCCAGGTTGAACCCCCTGTACTCCACTGACCACAAGAGCGACTTTTGGCCTGAGTCCACCATCCCGATGAACCCAGAGGAACCCCCCACACCATGCTGGCAGCAATCTTCTTAATTCACACTCCACAGCTCTTCAGATCTCCACCCAAGAGATTAATCCAATCTCCAGCCTACAAGAACCTGCCCTTCAGTAGATCTACCCTTTGGAGGAATTTCTAAGCCCAGGAATGTTTTAGCCACAGACACAGATACCCAAGGCAGAGCAGATACCAGCTCTCCCCGTTGAACCCCCTGCACTCCACTGACCACAAAAGCGACTTCCGGCCCGGGTCCACCATCCCAATGAACCCAGAGGAACTCCCACACCATGCTGGCAGCGATCATCTTAATCCACACTACAGAGCTCTTCAGATCTCCACCCAAGAGATTAATCCAATCGCCAGCTTACAAGAACCCTCCCTTCAGAGAGCCACCCTTCAGCGGGAGAGTATTTCAAGCCCAGGAATGCTTGAGCCATAGACACAGTTACCCCAGGCAGAGCAGATACCAGCTTTCCCCATTGTGCACGGCCGCATAGCGGCTGCACAATCCACTTCCACATCCCTCTCAGAGAACCCTGCAAGCTACTGAGAATATACCATCCACACAGCATAGCCTGGCAATTGTCCAATGTGTATTCAATATGCCAAAAACAGTAATAAAAATGTGTTATCGGGGCCGGAGCGATAGCCCAGCGGGTAGGGCGTTTGCCTTGCACGCGGCCGGCCTGTGCCGGCCTGGGTTCGATCCCGGCATCCCATATGGTCCCCCGAGCACCGCCAGGAGTAATTCCTGAGTGCAGAACCAGGAGTAAACCCCCTAAGCGTCGCCGGGTGTGACCCAAAAAAGCAAAAAAAAAAAAAGTGTTATCTTCCCGACCCTGAAAGAGCCATTAATACAGCAGCAAGCACTAAGAAGGACAAACAAGGAGAGCCTGATAAAATTTCAGGGCCATACTAGGCTGCCAAACGAAGAAGGACTAAAAAGAATGGCAGTACTTTCAATGCACGTACGCTGGCATCGGAAGCATATATTGAGGACCTGATGGTGCAAGCGCAAAAGATCAAGAATGACATCATTGGTCTGACTGAGACGAGGAGACATCAATCGCATCATGCCGCTTTTGACACCAAAGAAGAACTCTTCCTAGGAACATGCAACGAAAGAGGCGTCTGTGGCGCCGGGTGTCCTTGTCAACACGAACGTGGCCATGAACATTGATTCATTTGAATGCCTAACAAACCATATCGGAAGATTACACTTGAAGAGATGTGGCTTGATGTCAGGGACGCCACTGGGGTCCCCAACAGTGCTGGGAAGCGAAGTTCCCTTCTACCTCCGGAGCCGGCGGGAATGGATGAAAAATCAGGAATCTGATTCAGTTTTAAAAAGGCTTTACTATCACAGGTTCCAATATACAATCCAAGAGCAGGGAAAAATCCAAGAACAGCTAGGCCCCTGCCATGTGCAGGCCAAGATGGCTGCCGCCACGTGTTGAGGCCCAACAGAGAGTGGAGAGGACCAAGAAGCAAAATGCCAAGGAAAGCTGAAATGGCAAAGGGGGAAAAGAGCAGCTTCTTTCTTCTTGCAGCTTGTTTTATAGCTAGAAAACCGCCCAAACTTCCCAGCCCGGCCCATTCGGGCTGGGATATCTAGAGATGAAAACACAAAAATAACTCTATAGAAATGTAGCAACTTCAGGAGGCCAACTGGCTGTTTACAAGAACCCAGAGCTCATTGAAAGCCTCCCTAGCAGAGCTGGGAGAAGCTATAAGCTAAATGTAACTTTCCCTGGCAGGGAGGGTCAAATGCCCTCAGGTAATTTCTCCTAGCACCTCACCTAAAGTCTTGAGCCAAGATTTGCCTGGAAATGCCTTTATAGGGTAGAGAAGGGGGTTTCTGAGATGGTATGTCTCTGTACCAAAAACTATACTAATCCCAGTTAAATATTTCTCCAAGCCTTCACAAGAGTCTCCTCTACTTCACGGTAGTTTTGTATTTTAGTTGCCTTTGAGTTATCAGGGAGCCATGCTTGCTTGCTTGGAGGCAAACAACATTTCTCTCTGGTCTACTTACTTAGAGATCCAACGTGGCCAGGGAAATATGCTGATAAGATCTAGCTAGACCCATGATGATTGTGGTAGCATGAGAGTATATTTATACCAGCCAGTACAGAATATATGGTCAGATAAACTGCCACATTTAAACTACGCCCTATCTACAAAGTGATCTGCAGGAGGCAATTCAGGGCAGATGTTGAGGCTTTTAGGCTTTTAGGTGTCCTGCAACACCCATTGCCAGCAATTTCTATCTTCGTTGTCTATGGAACAACATCCACAAACAGGAAAGATGAAATTGAGAAATTCTACATGGAACTGGAGGAGGTCTATAAAAAAGATCACACCTTCTACAAGATCATAGTTGGTGATTTTAATGCCAAGATAGGACCAAGAAGAACGGCTGAAGAACTCCACATTGGGACCCATGGCCTAGAATGAAACGAACAAGGCGAGAGACTATCTGAGTTCATCATGTCCACCAAGACCATTCATGGGAACTCACAGTTCCAGAAGGCTGAAGCAAAACGTTGGACATGGGAATCTCCTGGTGGACGGTTCCACAATGAAATTGACCACATCATCTTCAATCGAAGGTTTTGCCTGACAAATGTCGCTGTTGTCACAAAATTCCAAACAGGATCAGACCACTGTCTCCTTCATGAAAAATTCTACTTCATGCAACGAGGAGTAAAGGCTGTAAAGTTTAAGAAGAGAACTCCCAGAATAGCCACCAACTGGGAACTCTTTGGCACCATTGTGGCAACATGGGAAGATACCATCATTGACGACATCGATGAAGAATACAGCTGACTGGTTCAGCGCCTCCATGATTGTGCAAAGAATGCCGAGAGAGAAGAAAACCACAAAAGGATGCCTGTCTTGAAAAACTCTCGAGCTCATTTGCCAACGTGGCAACACTGCGAGCCTCAGGCGACCAAATGCTAATGTGCAAGCTTGCAAGCAGTGCAAAGAAGTGATAAAGGAAGACCGCAAAGAGAGAAGAGCAGAAATACTGGAAGATTCAGCAGAAGCTGGGAAAAGCATTCACAATGCCCGCCTGTCCTTCGCCAACTATAAGACCAAGATGACTGCCCTCCTATTCCCTGATGGATCTATCACATCTTCCAGAAAGGCAATGGAGATTATCCTTGACTTCTACTCAGATCTCTTAGATAGCCACGTCAACCTGCCCACATACCAAATTCCACAAGATGTATATGTCGTTCCCAACATTCTCCCTTCTGAAATCCGACATGCCATTTCATCAGTAAAGAAAGGAACAGCACCAGACCCAGATAGTCAGCCCGAACACCTAAAGAATCTGCCATCAGTACTCATCAATACACTGGCTCGGCTCTTCACAAGCTACCTGTCTGAATGCAAGGTGCCCTCCCAATGGAAAACCAGAGGACAGTTCTACTGTTCAAGAAGGGAGACATTCACAACATTGGCAACTATCGCCCCATCTGCCTGTTGTCCGTCATCTACAAGCTGTTCACTCGAGTCATCCTGAACAGGATTGGCAGAACATTAGGTGAAGGAAAACCATGCGAGCAAGCTGGCTTCCGAAAAGGATTCAGCACAATTGACCATATCCACATGGTATCCAAGCTCATTGAGGTTTGTAGGGAGTTCAAGATGCCACTCTGTCTCACATTCATTGATTTAAAGAAAGCCTTTGATTCTGTGGAGACCGAAGCGGTTATAGAAGCCCTAGCCAAACAGGGCGTTCAAACCCAATACATCAAAATCCTTTATGAGCTCTATTATGGATTCACCACCAGGATCTCACCGTTCTACAAGGAAGTGACCATTAATGTCTAAAGAGGGGTTCAGCAGGGTGATACCATTTCTCTGAAACTCTTCAGCACCACCCTCAAGAACATCATGCAACCATTAGAATGGGAAGGAATGGGAGTGAAGATACACAGTCGGCAACTACACTACCTCCGCTTTGCTGATGACATTGTTCTAATAACACCAAACATTAGCCAAACAGCACAAATATTGGCTGACTTTGACCGAGAATGTGGAAAGATAGGTCTACAGTTGAACCTCAAAAAATTATTTTCATGAGAAATGAACTATTTCCAGAGGCCCCATTCACTCTCAGTGGAACAAACATCTCTGAATGCAGCAGTTATGTGTACCTAAGTCGAGAAGTCAACATGATGAATGACCTAAAACCTGAGCTGTGCAGGAGGAAGAGAGCTGCATGGATTGCCTTCAAAAGCATCAAAGAAGTAGCAAAAAAAGACAAAAAACCTCCAGCTCCGGGCACATCTCTTTGACTCCACTGTTCTCCCTGCATTAACATACGCCTCAGAGACCTGGGCCCTACGAAAGCAGGATGAGAACGCTATTCGGGTCTCCCAAAGGGGAATCGAAAGAGATATGCTTGGGATATCACGCCTCACTCAAGTGAGAGAAGGAATCCGGAGTTCCGACCTCCGTCGCTGTTCCAGAGTCAGGGACGCTGTCTCATTTGCCAAGGCATCGAAAATCAGATCGGCTGGACATGTAATGTGATTTGGAGACGACTGATGGACTAGAGCCGTTACCGACTGGATCCCATGGAATGTCAAAAGATCATGTGGCCGCCCACCTACAAGATGGTCAGATTTCTTTGTCAAGATCACGAACGAACGATTTGAGGCTCTTTGTATTCCTGAAACAGCCAGATGCCATTGGGATATACTGGCAAGAGATAGGGTCAAGTGGAAATGTTACTGGTGCCCGCTCAAGGAAATCGATGAACAACGGGATGTCTAGTGATCTAGTGATCTGGTGAATCATGTGCTAGAGTTTACAGTGGGAACAGATCATAGTATTTCTCTAAAAATATCTAAAATTCAGTTCTATAATTCCCTGAGAGAATGATTCTTGTTGCAGTACTCTGTTTCCCAGAGCCTTTGCATCTTGCCTGGAGTTACCTCCTGCAGGCCACTTTGTAGATAAGTGAGGGAAAACAGTGACTTTATGTGGCAGCATATCTTACCATCACTTGATAGGGTAAAATGGAAAAATTACTGGCACCACTCAAGCAAAGAGATGAATAACGGGATGTCAAGTGATCAAGTGATATCTTACCATGTATTCTATGTTAACTGGTATAAATATTTCCTCTCATGCTACCATAATCATCATGGGAAGAGATAGATCTTACCAGTATATTTACCTGGCTTTGTTGGATCTCTAAATAAATAGACCAGAGAGAAATGCTGTTTGCCTCCAAGCAAGAAAGTATGGCTCTCTAATAAGTCTAAAGGCTAATATACAAAACAACTGTGAAGTAAAAATGAGCATCTTGTGAAGGCTTGGAGAAATATATACCAAACTGTAGAATATCCATTGGTAGGGCTGGAGCAATAGCTCAGCGGGTAGGGCGTTGCCTTGCACATGGCTGGCCCATGCCAGCCCGGGTTCGTCCCCGGCATCCCATATAGTCCCCGAGCACCACCAGGAGTAATTCCTGAGTGCAGAAACAAGAGAAACCCCTGAACATTGCTGGGTGTGACCCAAAAAAGAAAAAAAAAAAGAATATCCATTGGTACTACAGATGAATGCCTTGTATTTTGAGATACAGTTCATCTCAGATGCCCCTCCCCATCTACCAAGGACCTACAGCCTTGGCTGGCACATTATTTCAATGGACCTAGGTGAGGTCCTGGGAAAAGTTACCTGAGGGAGATTGACCCTAACTGCTTTCAGTTGATGTGGGCCTGGTCTGAGCTGAAAAGTTATGGGGCCGGAGCGATACCCCAGTGGGTAGCGTGTTTGCCTTGCATGCAACTGGCCTGTGCCGCCCGGGTTCGATCCCCGGCATCCCATATGGTTCCCTGAGCACCGCCAGGAGTAATTCCTGAGTGCAGAGCCAGGAGTAACCCCTGAGCATCGCTGGTGTGACCCAAAAAAGCAAAAAAAAAAAAAAAAAGTTATAAAAGCTGTAGCCTACTTTCTTCTTCGCCTTTTGCCTTTTGCCTTTTGGCCTTTTCTCCTTTCTGCCTCTGCTCTCCTCTCCGCTCTTTCCCCTGTTGGGCCTTAGCACATGGTAGCAGCTATCTATCTAGTATTCTAAACCTACACATGGCCGGGTCCAGCTAGAAACCTAAAGTCTGGGATTTTCCTGTTACTAAATTAGTGAATAAAGCCTTTTGAACTTTTTGCAGGATTTTCATGTCTTTTCAGTTCACTGGTCGCCAATCCCCTGGAGCAGAAGAGGATCCCTACACCCTGCTCCTGAATTTTGTCAGGGTGCCCAACGTACTCCGGACAGTCTAACTAGAGAAATTGAAGTGAAACCAAGTAAATGTTCAAATGAGTCAACCATGATATTTGAAATGTAGTCTAATGGTTTGAGCAGGGGCCACTTTTACTGAAACAGGTGAAGATATTGGTACTATATGGGACTGATTTTCTTCTTAATTTTTTTATTATACCACCGTGAGAGATGCAATTACAAAGATGTTCATGTTTGGGTTTCAGTCCTACAGTGTTCCAGCACCCATTCCTCCACCAGTGCCCATTTCCCACCACCAATGACTGTTGGAGGACAGGTTTAGCTAGTTTGGGAGCTTTTTGTTTTGCCCACTCCCAGCTTAATCTACTTAAGCCAAGGTTCATTCTAATGAGAGCTCTCTTCTATGTAAACACTGCTAGAGGGTGTGGCAGTTACAGAAGTTACCTTGATTGAATAACTTCTGACATATTCATCTACTAAGACTTCTATGTTTTCTAGATTGGGCACAGCTCCTCTTTTTATACCCACTGCACCCAGCGTGGGACAGTTAGAATTTACTAGGAGACTACCATCCTGGCTACATTGAGACTATAGGAAGACTATAGGAAGGATCATACTAATTTGCTCTAAGCAGGATAGTGTGACCCTTTCAGTACATGAGAACAAGATACTCAGAATCACCCTGGTGCAGATAATAAGAAGGACCTTGTGGGTACCATCTAGATTACATGAAGCTCATGAAGTTAAGATGTATTACTTTATACCATGAAGTTAAGATGTATTACTTTATACCTCTCTCCTCTCTCTCTCTCTCTCTCTCTCTCTCTCTCTCTCCTCCAGTGTTTTACATAAGAGATAATCTCAGAAGAAGAGATTAGTCCTTGGTGTGACCTTTGTTTATACCTGCAATAGGGTGTGGCACTGCTCTTCTACACTCTGTTTAGGGTGCTTTGTTGACATGACCCTCCCTGGATTATTTTGTTGTATATAAGGGGACTGCCTTGAGGACCCTTTGACTTTGGGCCTTTTTGCTTTGGCTTTTGGCTTCTGCGGCTTTTTGGCTCCTCGGCCTTTTGCTTTTGGTTTTTTGCTCTTTGGCCTTTTGCTCCTTCTTCTGGGTAGGACTCATCTTGGGTGAGATCCTCTCTCTTTGGTGGGAGACTTAGGTTCTTTTGTATGGTCTAAGTTCAGACCAGAGCTAGAGGTTGTTCATTATATTGGAGTGCTGTGGTAGAGCTTTTGTACTATTAAAAGCCTTTTTGGAACTGCACCGACTCGTGAGTTTTCATCTGTTCTCCCGGCGTCCTCGGAGGTAGAAGAGAACTTCTGTCCTGACACTGTCGGGGACCCCAGCGACGTTCCCCGACAAATGACCCCTGATTCCCTACCCCCTCCCCAGTCTTCCCTCTTTTCTCTCTCTCTCTCTTTCTTTCTCTCACTATCTCGCTCTCTGTCCCCCTCTCTCCCTTCTCTTACACATTGTGGCTTACAATACATACATTTAGAGGTTATCATGTATATCCCTTTGCCTATATTCAATGCCCAGTTCTAGGCTGGTATTATCATTTCCAACAATTATTAGTATACTCGCTGACACATATGTGGTGAGATTCCACCCACTGACAAGACCTCCTGATCCATGTTTTGCCTGACCTTGGATTTTTTTTTTCTTTTTTGGGTCACACCCGGCAATGCTCAGGGGTTTCTCCTGGCTCTGAACTCAGGAATTACTCCTGGCGGTGCTCGGGGACCATATGGGATGCCGGGATAGAACCTGGGCGGCATGGGCTGGCCGCATGCAAGGCAAATGCCCTACCTACTGGGTTATCACTCCGGCCCCTGGATATTTGTATCATAGTATTTTTTTTATATCCCGCAAATAAATGCTGTCTTTCTATATCTGTCCTTTTACCTCTGGCTAATTTCACTCAGCGTGATCTTCTCTATGATCATCCATTTATAGGCAAATTTCATAACTTCGTTTTTCCTAATAGCTGCATAGTAATTTCCATTGTGTACATGTACCACAGTATCTTTATCCAAGTCTGTTCTCGGGCACTCCTGTTGGTTCCAGATCTCTGGTTGATTCTGGATTCTGGCTATTTGAATAGGGCATAGAAGTGTAGATGGTGTTTCTGCTATGTGTTTTTGAGCCCCAGGGTATATTCCCAGGAGTGGTATGACTGGGTCAAATGGGAGCTCAATTTCTAGTTTTTGGAGGAATGTCCATATTGTTTTCCCAAAAAGGTTGTACCAGTCAACATTTTGGGACTGATTCTTTCAAGAAACTTGTTTAAGGCGTCAGCCAATAGTACAGAAGGTAGTCCTCTTTTTTTTGCATGCAGCCAACCTCAGTTTGACCCCTGGCACCCTATATAGACCCCTGAGAACCACCAGGAGTGATCCTTGAGCACAAAGCCAGGACTAACCCAACTTACTCCCCCCCCCCGAAAGCAAAGTTTTGCTTGGAAGGGAAAGTTGTACAAAGAACTGGAGGTTGTAGTACTTTGCATGTGGAGGCCCTGAACAGCCCCCAAGCACCACTAAGAGCAACTTCCAGAGTAACATGGCAAGCCAGAGTAATAGTGCAGAGTAGGACATTGGCCTTGCATAAGGCTAACCTCGGCTTAAGGCTTGGTCCCGGCACCCTGCATGGTACTCAGAGCCTGCTAGGAGTAATTGCTGAGTGCAGAGCCAGTGCTAAATGCTAAGTACTGCTGGGTGTGCACTGCTACAACCACCCCCCGCCCCAAAAAAAAAACCAACAACAACAAGGTAACATTCCAAGAGTTGCTCCAGGTGTAAGTCTTGGTTTGGGGCAACCCAGTATTGCCCAACAAAACACAAGACAGAAAAGGAAACATTCTGTTTTCAAGAAATAATAAAAGCCTCTCTTTTATTATTTCTTATTTCTTATTATTCAAGAAATAATAAAAAAGGCAGAGCCTGGCAAGCGACCTGTGTTGTATTTGATATGCCAAAAAACCAGTAACAATTAAAGACCTCATTCCCATGACCTGATGGAATGGTTTGAGGCTCTTTATGTCCCTGAACAGAGCAGATGCCCTTGGGCTACACTAGCATGTGACAGGATATATGGAGATGTTACTGGTGCCTACTCCAGCAAATTGATGAACAACTGGAAGACAAGTGATACAAGTGATATAGGTGAATAAAAACCTACAGGGAAATATTGCAAGTGGAGCAAAAAAAGGAAGCTGGTGGGATAGTTAGCAATTTGTAATGCAGTGAATACCAGAAAGGAGTAAAAAGCAGGTTTGGAGGAAAACAGATTTTGTTAAATAAGTCAAAGGAAAGGGTATTCTTTGAATGTCTACAGATTCTGAGTAGATTATAATGCTTCTTATCTACGGTATTAGGTACAAGAATCATCTAGACCTCCATTTTGGATACTCTTTAAGTTCTTTCTTTTCATTCTTTCTCTCTTTCTCTCTCTCTCTCTCTCTCTCTCTCTCTCCCCATATATGTCCACTTCCCTGCATCCCCCAACTTCATTTCTATCTTTCTGTTGAACTATGGGGTGTTCAACACATGCAAGACAAGTGCCCTCTTTATACCTCTGGCATCCATAGAAGTAACTTACATAAATGAATTCCAACTTTCTTGTTTTTTTGCCCACAACCAGCAGTTCTGGGGACTACTTCTGACAATGCTGAGGTGAACATGCCATGTAGGCATTGAACCTGAACCTCCTCCATATGAAGCATGTGCTCTAGTGCTTTGACTATCTTCCCCAGCTCTATTTCTTTCTCTTAAAATTATGTATTAAGACAATAATGAGATCCCTCTTAATAATTCTTTCAAATAACTAATGGAATATTTGGAGATAAATTTGGAGATAAATCACCAAGCAATGGGGAGAGCTGGTATCTGCTCTGCCTGGTGTATCTGTGTCTGTGGTTCAAGCATGCCTGGGCTTGAAATAGTCTCCAGGGAGGGTCTCTGAAGGGTGGGTCTCTGTAGGCTGGGTCTCTGACAATCGGGCTGGAGATTGGCTTAATCTCTTGGGTGGATATCCGACAAGCTGTGGAGTGTGGCTGATGAAGATTGCTGCCAGCATGGTGTGGGGGGTTCCTCTGGGTTCTTCTGAGGCTCATTCGAGATGGTAGACTCGGGCCGGAGGTCGCTTTCGTGGTGAGTGGAGTGCAGGGGGTTCAACGGGGAGAGCTGGTATCTGCTCTGCCTGGTGTATCTTTGTGTGATGGTATGGAAAAATCCATATGGCTAAAATGGCTATAATATCTTCATAAGTTCCACTTTCTAGGAGAGCACCACTTTTCTCCAATTCCATAAAATCTTCAACAGTGATGAAAATATAATCCACCCAGGGACCTCACCCTCCTTATGTGGTCTTGTGGTGCCTCCCAACAAAATATTTTTGCTGTTTAATAAACATCCATGTGGGGCTTCCATGTGGGGCTGAGCGGCGCAGCTGTGGGTCTGGAGTGGTTGGGTCTGGATCACTTCCGGGGTTGCCATCGGAGCTGTGGGTCTGGCATGTCTCTCTTCCGGGGTAGCTGGCATGGAGGTGGGGGAAAGGGCAGAGGGGCCCAAATCCCCACTCCAAGTCTGGCCAGCCTGGCCCCTCCCCGCTCGTGTGAACGAACCCTTTGAGCAATGTTGGATTGGACCAGGGGCTGGCGGAGCCCCTACCAACCACTGAAGGTCAGCTCCATGGGTTGCTTCCACATGGGGCTGAGCAGCGCAGCTGTGAGTCTGGAGTACACTTCTACACTGGCACGTGATAGGGTCAAATGGAAATATTACTGGTGCCCGATCAAGCAAACCAATGAATAACGGGATGTCAAGTGATCAAGTGAATGGAATATGTCCTATATTGATCTAATTGTTACACAGACATGTTTACACAAATAATTTGAGGGAGGCATACCAGGTTTTGTGTTGGCCCAAAGGGCTCAGGGTAGAAGGGACCTAAAAACTGCTGGTGAGCACCTGCAGGCAAGGCACAGGAAACTGACTAGGGATTTTTCTTACTTTTTTTTTTTTTTTTTCTTTTTGGCTCACACCTGGCGATGCTTAGGGGTTGCTCCTGGCTCTGCACTCAAAAATTACTCCTCTCTCAATCGATGACTGGATAAAGCTTTGGTACATTTACACAATGGAATACTATGCAGCTGTTAGGAAAAATGAAGTTATAAAATTCGCCTATAAATGGACGGACATGGAGAAGATTATGTTGAGTGAAATTAGCCAGAAGGAGAGAGACAGATACAGAATGACTGCATTTATTTGCATGACATAAATATATATGTACATATTATGATACCAATATCCAAAGTCAAGTGAAACATGTATCAGGAGGTCTTGTCAAAGGTGGAAATTATCACAAACATGTGGGAGTCAGAGGCTAGATAAGACAGAAAATGGAACAGTGTGCTAACAATTGTCGAGGGTACTAATACCAACCTACAACTGAGCATTAAATACAGGCAAAAAGATGGACATAACAACCCTTTAATGTGTGTTCTGTAATCCATAGTCTGGAAGGGAAGGAAAAGA